>CAAKHB010002136.1:292788-310594 GCA_901007665.1 Aeoliscus strigatus | reverse complement strand
TAAAAGCAGCGATTGTAAAGTCAACAGTCCAGTGTTGACTGTCAGCCAAATGACAGATCAGCTCATGCATTGTCTTTTTTTTCAGTTTGCGCACAGAAAATGAAACCAACAGCTGAGTCTCCTTTGTAAACAATACACGCGGATCTAAATGTGTCCTCCCACTTCACACACCCTCATGACAACAAACGTGGATGTTGGAGGGCTTACGCTGTGGGATACAAACCAGGCGACTGGTTATTGCTGATAACAATGCATCATTATGACATGATGATACATTAACCAAACTGTAAAGGTTCATTTTCCATTGATTGAAAAAAAAAACCTGTTCAAATGAGGATGTCATCAACTATGTCCGCAAACAAAAGACACAGTCATTAAAAATGCCTGAGAACATATAGAATTTTAATCTGGCATTTTGTCAACTTAACAAGAGTGTTTAACCGACGCTACGACAAATACAGACCTTCCTGAAAGTGGCTGAGCTGCAGTGAGGAATAATAAACAGAGACAGCACAGATGATGAAAACATGCTGCAGAATGAATGAAGGAATCGGTGGCCTACATGAGCTATGTTTAGACACGGTCTCAATTTAAACCCTCTTGCCTCTTCTAATGCAACTTTGTTTGTTGTTGATATGAGTTCATTACTGAGTCAGATAGACAGCTAATTAAAACGGCATAAACACTGCAGATTCTAATAAAAGCTGTCTCGCTTCATGTGGGTTCTTGTTCCATCAGCTGGCGCCCTAATAAGTTGTGACCAAGCTGGGATGCAAGCTAAATTCAATTTCATGCTTAGAAATGTGTAAAAATGTGTTGCATTAAACAGAAATGAAATGTTTTGTATGACAGCTAGAAGAGGCCAGTTGATTTCTTTTCTAAATGTACAAATATAGCATTTGGATTTGAATTAATTAGAGCGAACTCATTAATTTTGTTTTTCAAACCAAGAAATCCAGGTGTTTTTTTCCCCCAATGACACAGAAATTAGGGTAAATAACGAGAACGTCACGGTTTTATCGTACGGCGTTGGTTGATCTCACCAATCCCCCTTCAAGTTATCGTCAAGTGTCTCTGGACTGGTTCCACTCTGGTCTGTGGGATGGCTGGGGCCTGGACTCTATTAAAGGGTAAAAAGCAGGGGATTGAGGGCACTCATGTCTGCACACACTCATCCTTGCAAAGAGCTATTTGGTGTCTTGTGTGCACTCAACACTCTTCCCTTTTCATCCACTTTCATACGTTTTCTTTCTTTCTTTCTTTGGCAGCGGCTCCCTTTACTTTAGACGGCAGTTATGGAAAAACCAGGTCACAGTTTGTGGTAAATGCACAAGTATGATCACAGGAGTAAAAGGTCACAGACCCTCCACTTAACAAACCTTCTTCTTCATCATACTTAATTTATACATGCTTCAAAAAGCTGTGACACGTTTTAACCGTGAGCATCGAGCAGTGCAGTGATACTTCAGTATGCAACGGTGGCGTGCAGCATTAGCACCACTGTTCACTTCTATGAGAGGTTCCAAAGGAGTGAGTCCAGAGTGACCCAAATGCCTACAAAGGTGGTAAGACTGTAACAACAAGGGTTTAATGTTGTTTCAGTCAGTCAACTGTACCAAACAAGACAAGACTGCAGCAGATGGAACTAGTCCAGATGCACAGGAAGGTTACAATACGCAAACCTTTATGGTCAATGACATCAACATGACAGATTTAGTCAAATGAATGCATTTCATTAAAGTCCTGACTCCATTTCTGTCCATATATCAAAGCAGATCTGTGCTGCACAGTTTTTCCTGCCCCCATAGTCATCCATCATATTTGCTGTTGTTTTCCTTGTGATACTAACAATGCAGGTAAACAGGGACCGTGGTGACAAAGCTCTGAACTGTTTCTCTCTCCCTGTTTTTTTTGGACACATGCGTCCATGCATGATTGCAAACCCCGCTCCTCATCAAAGTTGTGAAATCTTGAGATGAAAAGCCTTACCTCTGGGACGGATCGACAGATGGCACAAAGGGAGAAAGACTGAAGAAAGGGCATGGAAAAGGAGACTGGATGCCATCGCCCAGAGGAACAGAGGACAGCTTGCCAAGACGGGGTGAGATAGGGACATTAAGGAGGAACATGGAGAGTTGGAGCCATGACACAAGAACATGAGGGGAAATAAAAAAGTGGATACTACATCCACAAACAGAGCTGGGCAGACTTGTGTTTGATGGACTTTAGTTGCATGAAGTAGCTGTTGAGTCATGATTATGCCAATTCAGATACATGAGGCGGACCATCTACTTGATGTGCTGGATCTATAATGCAGCGTGCAGGCAGCTTTCTTGCTCTCCACAGGAGAAATAAATAGGATCACCATCCATTTACTTAAAAAAATGCATTATAAAGACAATGTACCCCTGATATTCTGCTGCATCGACAAACTTGTTTGCATTTCAGTGTTTCAGCTTTGATGTGTCAGTCCCCATGTTAAAAAGCAACAGGAGAATGCAAAGCTTCTCCAGCACCTTTGCTCCTTGTCACTGTGCTCTCTGCCTTACAAACCTTTAGCTCCGGCTAAAAGCCCACGGTGCCTCTCATCTTTAAAATGTTACAGCTCAACCTGCCAATCTAGCCACAGGCAGAACAAGAGGCTCCAAGTGGCAGGAAAAGAACACATGGCTCTGACCTGGAACACATGCCACAATGGCTTGTTCAGTGGGGTGTCAGGAAGCCTAATGCGCCCGTCACTGTGAGATATTTGTGATCAGTTTTGTTGTGACCCATTTAAATCCTAAAACACGGAACCACTTCACATGAGCAGCGAAGCACTTCAATCTGAAAATCCTTTCCTCTGAGACAACGAGGCAACGAAAGAAAAGAGACGTTCAGCTTGTGGCTCGACTGAGAAACACGCACAAACACACATGATGTCACAGCCTCAATCACAGTTACATGTATGGAATGTTTTATTTTTGTAGTCTGAACCACAGCAGCAGAACGAAAGCGTGTTGCCAATGATAAGCTCAGTCTCCAACAAACATGGCAGGGGGTGGACAAGCTTTCCTCCCTGACTGCACAAGCTGCCGCAGAAAAGGAGGGATGACAGAATGCCAGTGGAGGTTTGTGTGTGAAAAACTGAAATATGTGTATTTTATAGAGATGAATGTTTCACACATCCAAAAGATTGAGAAGAAACAGTCCACATGGAGGACTGGGTACATTAGGTTCGTGTGTGTCTTTAGCTCATTTTTATGTTTTGTCAGCACCCAATTACAGGCTGTATACTAGATTATTCTCTGACACGCTACTTTATTGTAATTTACTTGATTTCCCTATGTACCTAATACACTGGCAAGTGAGCATGTGGCTCTATGTTATTAATTTCATATACAATATGATTCACTGACAGAAATAGTGTGTGATTAAAAAGCAGAAGAGCCAGCCAGAGAAGCTGAAACACCAGATGGCTGATGAAAAAATAGTCATACTTGTATATTAAGGAGAGGTGATTATATATTTCTGCTGCTGCAAGTTATTTAAGTTGTGCCCAGGTCAGTAAGCAGCAGATTCCCTGCACGTCACCTTCAAATGCTCCTCAGCTACGTGCTGTGTCCACATCACAATGGGGCAGTAATCCATGCCAGAAATAAGGGTTGGAGTTTTGATGAGCTCCAAGAGAGTCTGGAAGATTTTGAATAAAGTAAGTGCGTGTATCGATCAGAGAGGGTTTGTTAGATATATGATGCTTTGAAATGTGGTTCTAGGACAGCTGCTTCTATTTGGGATCTTTGCTTTGTACTGACAGTCAGCTTGATGACTTCATGTTATTACAGTGTTATTACTACAGCCTATGTTTATTCATTCATCTGTCTCCTTGCAATCTGTTCAACTTAGCCTCTGTTCCATTTCTGTTTTAATTAATGAGTCCTGCTACTTACTGATTACTGAGGCTAATATAAGTACAAAGAAGAAGAAGAAGAGAAAAAAGAGTTCAAGCCAGGGACGTGATCTTACAGTGGAAATATATAACAGGAAAACAGAAACAAAACGAGCAGAAGGTGTCAATTAAACATAATTGTCCAGATGCAGAAAGACAATTTTCCGAGAAAGAAGAAACAACTTTGGATGTGCCAGGAACAAGAAAAGTGGGACGAAAGGATCTAAAGAGAAAGGATGTCGAAAAGACAGCATCCTCACTGTGGGACACGGGAACTCCAAAACCATAGAAAACCAGCTGAAAAACCTTTTAGAAAAACTTCTGTTCATGAACAAAACTATTTTCACTGTGACGCAGAAACCCAACTGTGCCCCATAAACAAATAGACACATCACAAATTAAACAAATCCAAATAAGACCAAAAGGATGGAAGGATCAAAGTTCAATCTTAACTAGAATTCTGCTGTTTACTGATCCAGTGGCCTTCCAGAAGGTTTGCTGAGAACAAAACACATGGCCTTAAAATGACATCAAATACGGTGAAGCAGGCAGCGGAGGCGTTCACTTACTGTTGGTTTTGAGGCGGGCGGGTTCACTGTTGCGGCTCCCTGCCTGGTTGATGGCCTTGACAAAGAAGATGTAACGGGTGCCACTCTGCAAGCCGTGCACTGTGTAGTGGTTCTGCTTGATGTTGGGTACAATCATCCAGCTGTCTGCAGAGTTGTACAAACCTGCCGGAGCCACACAGACACACAAGTGGATCACAAGTGAGCATGGGTAAGTTCTGTTGATGCTTTTCAGGCTGGGCAGACCTTCGCAGACCTTCGCCCTCAACATTCTCTGAAACTCTGAAGGGGGACGTTTTGGTCTGCAGGTGTTTCATGTTCAAATGGGTCAACGTGATCCAAGCTAACATGACCCCAGTGCGTGCGTGTCTTTATGGCTCATTCTTGACATTTAAAAGTGTTTTTCATCCTTAAAGGAAGCGCACAAATGCAATGAGAGCTCTCGGCTGAAGGACGGAATGGTGTTTTGTGTTTTATCAGTACCAGCAATTTCAAATTATTTTGTCCTTCGCTAACCCACCGCTATCGTTCTCTTGCTTTTGAAGTGGCACAGTGGAGTATTACTGCAATAATCCAGGCTCAACAGTAAGAATAATGTGCTGCCTCTTCGAATATGCCTTTATGATGATGCATGAAAGAACCTGTGTGGTTTGAAATATGACACTTCCATTGACTGCTTTGCACAAACTTCGACTGGCACCAGGAGAAGAGCTTCATTTCTTCAGCATCTCCAACTGCGTTGTCTCACACTTAAACTGTGAACCTAATTAGCAGTGTGAATATGATGTGCCAACAGGGGACCAGACAGAGACGACGATTTGTGAGCAAACATTTGTTCGGCAGCTCACACAAACAACCACAGTGCCAGGATTTACATTCCTCTTTGGATTCACATCAGCCACCTCAAATTCAAATAAATCCAGAACAAAGCATGTTGTTCAGTAGCATTACAGCTGAGGTTAATGCTTGCAGAGGAGCAATTCTTTGCAGAAGTGCAGGGGAATAAAACATCCTGAAAGAAAGCTCTCAGGGCCCGACTTGCACCTTGTGGTAAGCATACGTTGTGAATTATTGAGCAACATGACATACATAACTAATAGCTGTGTGTCTGCTTGTAAATATAAATACTTCGCAAGACACAAATAAAGCCTGTAAAAGTGAGGCAGCTTTAAGAAGAAATGAGGGGAGGGAAAACTTTACACATCTGCAGATTTCCATAAGCTTTCCAGTGACAAAGGAAGGGTCCTTTAGGATTGTCTTTACAATGAAAGAAAGTTTCAAAGGATATAATTTACTGCAATTTTGGCCAGAGGATAAGCTGCATTTCATTCAGATTATGATCCAACATGTAATTCTGCAGAAATGAACAAGGCTACAACGTTATGTGGCCTTTCAAAAGAGACACATGGAAATGATGATGAGGAGGAACTCTGTGTCGCAAAATCCTACATGAAATTAGGTCAGTACACAGCAATATACTGTATCCCTGCTCTGGCCAATGAAAGAGCTTCCCGACATCATGCTTCATGCAATACTGGGACTTCAAAGTGTGGCGCGGCAATAAGCAAATGTGGCACAGCCAAAAGAAAAAGCAATAGATCAGCTTATTTCATGTTCTGTAACACATCAGGTGATGCGTGTTTCGATGTACCTTGCTCAGGCGGGGAGATGTTACGGAAACAAAAGTACCCTGAGAAAGGATGAGGATTTGTCCTTGATGACGCAACGTGGCGTTATGGCTGACTTGTGTGTGTGTGTGTGCGCGTGTGTGTGTGTGTGTGTGCGCGCGCGCTGCATATGTGTAAAAAAGCTATTTATGTCTCCTGGAGGAACACACTGTGTGTGTGGGAGAGCAGCTGTAAAAAAAACATCACCTGCATCTATCTTACAACACGTCCAAGTAACTTGACTGCAGTCTCTCTTTTTCACACCTGAAAGCCTATTACAGGCTCATCAAACATGGCTGCGCCAAGGGATTATTTTGCCATACTCAGAACAATGGAAGATTTGACAGGAGAAGCTGTGAAATACATTATTGGACATCTACGGATGAGAAGGTGTTTACCTGCAGCACCGAACAACACACGAGTAAGAAATGCAGAACGAACGAACGTGTGTGACACGATATGTCCTTTCATTCATGTTGTACTACTCATTAAACCAGTGACATACAGAAATTAGTAAGAAATTTATTTAGAGGTGTCAAATGCCATTTTATTACTCAATATGCCATTTTACACTTAAATGTGTATTTAGTTTATTCCTCAGTCTTTGTTTTAAGTGCAAAAACTACGTAAAACTGACTCATCTGACGCGTATGTGCATGTGGGTGTGCATGTGGGTGTGCCTGTGTGCGACAGGGAAGACTGGAGGTCGACATTTGCAAAGCGTCACAGGTCAAAGCAAAGTAATTGCACTGCAAGACATTTTTCTACGCAGAGATATTTTGCTATTTGACATTGCTTACACTTTCCACAGTATTTGGTTTTCGCGCTCTGATTCTGTTATCTGTGGTTCTACTTGGCTGATCCAGCAGGGACAGAGTTTGCAAGACCCCACAAGCACCTTTCCCCCAGAGCAAAGGATGAAACCAGGCGAGAGAGACAGGATGGCACTCAAGTGGGAGCATTTAGCCACTTGGAGAGTTTGAGAAAAACGCAATGGTAGAAACTTAAGTGTGTGTGTGTGTGGGGGGGGGGCTAAATGGTTTCTCAGTTTCTCCAGTGAATCTCTGAGGACCCTGCAGCAGCATGCTGGTGAATAACTGAGCCACTCACATTCACAGCTGAAATGTATCTTGATGTTTCAAATGGCTGCAGCACTTCAGTTGTATGGTTACGTGGAGAAATATCAGGCTAGAGTGAGGAAAAGAGGAGATTATGAAAGGATAAGAGGGGAGGACGAGTGGAGAGGCACAGGTGTGTGTGTGTGTGTGTGTCTGTGCTGTGTGTGTCTGTGCTCGGCTATGTACAATAATGATATCGCCTAATGTCAGTGAGTGGTAATTTACACCTTCAGTATGTAACCATTATCCACTCTGATTTTCACCTGTTCCTCTCCTCCTCCACAGTGACCTCGGCATGTTTTCATTTACTGACTGGTTCATAATCGGCTATACACCGACTACTTGATGGGGGGAGAAGAAGAAACTGGAGTTGCACATTTTGTAAAGTGGTGAAGAGCTGATAATTAGCTGTATCATGTCAACAAGCTGTGGTGTTTCTTGGTGATTACTGTCAATTGATATAAAATATGAAAATGTGACATGAAACACAATTTATCATTCTATCAGACTGATCAGAGCAAACAGGCAAGTTTATTGTGGATCATTAACGAGAATGTCAATGATGCATCATGACTCAGCAGAACAGATCCAATAACTCTTTGATTTGATTCTTCACAATTGTGAGTGACAGATTTGTTAAATCTGCCTGTTGAATGGCTTGAGAAATGTTTCACTAGTGGATTTGCAAACATGAAATGGGTGGGCTCTTTTCCTGGGCACCAATCAGGGAAAGGCCCCAACGCATTAAGGCCTTCAGTCAAATTGTTTCTTCATCCACATATATCACTATTGGCAAATATGAGTTACAACAGGTTCACACAGCCTGAGTATGTGTGCTGTGAATGAAGGCTTTCTCCCATCCCCGTTGTTCACACCAGCTGCTGCAGTCAGCTCCTCCATCAACACTGATTCTGCCTCTGATTACGGCCTCAAAAATAGGATGTTTTTGTTCACTAAACCTCATTAATATTTTGTGCTGACGAGAGAGGTAGAGAGGGAGAGAGACCCAGAGACGGGAAATTACTGCTTTTCACATCATGGAAAATAATGTTTTGTACTTTCATCCTTAAATCTCCATACTGGTATGTAGAGAAAAGCCAGGATAGAACACATGAGGAAAATGTAATGTCTATAACATATGTGACCATTTTCAGTTATTGATAATGACTGTGTGACTGAAATACACTCAGATTGCTTATGAAAACCAAAGTTTATTTTTAGGTTATGTATTTTCCGGAGAGGAAAGCACTTATTCCTTCAAATGAGAAAACAAAAGAACATTCTCCAGGAAAAGTACTATATCAGTGGCTCTGTGACCGTTTGCAGACAGTGAGTGTGTAAAGGGTGTGTGCACCTGATTAAGCTCAGAGGTTGTCGTAGGGTGACAGATATATGTACTTTTAGGCCTGCTGACATCCCCAATGATGATATTAGCCGACCTGGCTGCAGCGTGGGTGTGTAAGCTCATCACCGCAGCTCCAGAAGCAGCAGACTCTGTATGGTGAGATTCACCTGCTACAACAACATAATCTGAACTGAGCAGCTACAAAAAATGTGTCTCCACAGCTGATGTGTTCTTTTCTTGTGCTTATCTATGCACATTCACATACCAATGTATCTAAAATGTAAAGCAGCCTCACCAAACCAATTCTTCCACACAAACAATACAGCTCTATTGTTTAAAATAACAAACTTTGTGACAGTTTAATGTCACAATACTTTTTTAATAAGTGTAATGAGTGTGTGCAATGTGCAACACAGACAATGAATATACAAGCAAACACTATTCTCCCATTCAAAATGAACGGGAAATATGGCTGTCATGGCTCTGCTCTAAATCTGTGCCAACTATTGCAGTTTTAAATTAGTAGCACCCAACAAGACACAGATGTTTTTGTCCAGGTTGTTTCCATCAAGCCTGCAAAAACCGCCTGAATAGGAAAGGAGAGATTAAATGGCAGTTTGGCAAAAATGTCAACGTGGCAGAACCAGTGAAGTCGCTCCATTTGAAGCAGCTTCCTGTGATAGTTGCTATATGTCCTAATTTCATAACAAGCAGCTCTGATTAGTCAGCTCCATCTCTCCAGTAACTGCAAACATGCAGCAGAACAAAGACTAATGCCTGGCAGAAAATCAAGGTTATGTCAGAGAAATGTTTGTTAGTTGCTCCAGTTTAAAATCATTTCAAAGCTTTTGTGAGCTAACGTGAATACAAACTAATGAGGCTGCTATGCTCATACGAATATGATAAATAAATGGTAAATGATGATGTGATAGAGGCTCAATAATTTCAAAGTTTGATTGAAGATCCAATTTCACTTTACATGCAAGTACGCCTCACAAGTGTTTGTATGGTGAATGACGATGAGGTGCGTGGGTGTTTGTTTGTATTACCACATTACACATTACTCACTGATGAAATTGGTTTGTCCGGTGTAGATCGTATACTGCAACTCGTACGAGGTGACGCTGAACTCGTCTTCTGATGTCCAGTGAACGGTGATGGTGTCATGTGAGGCGGTGCACAGCTCGTCTCGGATTGATGGAGGGTTGGGAGCTACGAGTACAAGACACAGTGGCATGTTTCAGAGTGTAACAACAACACAGAACTGCCACTTTTTTTAATTTTTCAGTTTATACATTTCGACAGCTCATCCAGATCCTGTGTGAGTGTGAATAAACACAGCTTCTTCCCCAGCATCTATGCACAATTCCTCGCCCAGTGCTAGTTACAGTGCTAGTGCAGCTGTGGCAGAGGGGAAATTGGGACAGTGACATTCTGTGTGTTTCCGCAGTGTAATATCTTGAGGAAACAACTTTTGTCCTGTTTCCCGTCACTACAGAGATTGTGACCATAGATGAATGTCAGAGTGTCAATTGACTAGTTAAATGAGAGTTTCATCTGCTGGCCCAGGTTCAAAAAACAAGCATGTCCTTCAGCGCGGAAACTTAAGCCCTCTGGACATAAGTTGCCCCCTATTAACTTGTTTGGAGTAGCTTCAAATTGTACCTTTAGAGATAACAGCATAAAATAGGAAGGTCAGATCTTGCAGCATATATAAAACAGAAATATTTTCACATTTACCTGCAAAGGACCGAATGCTTTATTATCACAGTGGGCTATTATGTCGGCTGGATATTTTTACTATATTATTTCACTACATCTTATGACAGCGTGCAGCTTTCTGTGAGTTTGTGATGAACACAGACACAACATATACCTGTAAGGTAATCAAGTCCTTCAAGAATCTTTTTCTCCCGGGAAAAGTCCAGGGCAAAGTTGTCAAAAGCCTCATTCAGGTTGACATCAGGGATGAGTACCTGGGAGGATGCGGTGGCCATGGCAACCCTGCAGAGATTTGTTAGTGGTCAGGAAAAATGATGTGAGAAAAAAAAAACAGGACGAATGAGAAGTGGAGCTTTGTCTGCTACCACTCTGGTAAGATTTGTATTTAATTTGTTACTAAACAAATAAACCAAATAAACAAAAATTGAAGGCTAAGTGAGATAAAAAAGATATGATGGGACCACACAGGAGGTCTCCCTCTTTGTGGCATCATGAACTAACTATGGCGCACATAAATCTGTAAATTCAGTCTCAACACAGACAAAGCAGACACACAGATTTTATAGTTTGAGGAGGTTTGTGGAAACAGCCTCCTCCTGCTTCCAGTTCCAGTGGGCAGTCTGAGTCAGACGCTGGCAGAGTTACAGAGCAGCGTACACATAGCAGTCCATCAACAGAGAGCCAGGACAGGTGCTAGAAATAAGCAAAGTTCTGGCCAAAGAAAAGAGACTTTAAATTTTTGGACACACAAGTATATTTGTGTTTGACACAGAGCTGCAGACAGGAAGAAATAACACAGGTAACATATGCAGGTGGGAAGACAGGACTAGAAGGACGCTTCTAATAAAACAACCTGTTGAAAGTAAACACCTTTAAGACCTTGAGACAACACCTGATGAATGACCCTCTGTACCCCTGAGGTGTGTGTGTGTGTGTGTCTATCCATCAATCACCTTTCAGCTACATTTCGGGCGGTCTGGAGAAAACGGGCGTGGTCATTCTCCTTCAAGCTCTGCTCCGCCTGTGTGATGAGGGCACTGGAGCGCTCCAGACACTGACGGCAGTTTGCAATCTGCTGCGCCAATTTCCGCAGCTTCATCACCTGGAACAGACACAAATATGGCGCGTTGCTTATGTTGAGAAACTTAAAGAACAGAGTGAAGTTTCCAAAAAGCTGTTCAGCTGTATGCTGTCTTTCATGGCTTCTTCCACAACCCAGACAATAAAAGCCCTGTGGGATTATTGATCTTTTACCGGCTCATCTCATCTAGCTGAAAATAACTATTGCTCACAGACAACTGTTCCCTCCACAGACACATACAGCAATTCAGACAGAAGTCTGTGAAGGTTCTCAGTCATCCAGGTCATGGTATCTTGCTGGGTTAAATAGTTCTGAACTGAAGAAGCTTCTCGGATGAGTGGCGAAACGTCTTCAAGCAAACTGCAAGTCCAGTTGCCTATGATTTAACCCAGCAAGAATTCAGACAGAAGCTTTCCTACAGTTCCAAGTTCAGTCAAAATTGTCCAAATACAATTCAAGTCTGCTTCCAAGTGGTTCCCAAATCAGCTAAAAAGACAGCAATGGAATCCAACACCCCCACCCCACCACCCCCCCAACTGCTGGCAGCCATTTTGTTAAAATTAAAAAACCCTCTGAGGGCATCTTAGATATAAATATATTGTCAGAAGAGATAAAATGAAACTTGCAGAAACAAAGACAAACAAGACATTTTGAAAACTCCGTAAACTCAGTAATAGACATTAATATTGTGCAGAGGCACCATGACACCATGACTGTTTGCGGACACGTGCACGGGCAGAGCCTGCAGCAGGCAGGACAGGGAGCAGTTTATGGGGTCAAAGGTGAAGGGAGCCAGTTGGCTTATGCATCTCATGCTGACGTGAATGTGTTTTATAACTGAGAGGAGCTCTGACCTGTTTGACAGGTGAGTTCGAGGTGCAGATACAAACGGTAACCGTCAGCAGGATGACGAGGGCCCGTTATATCAACAGCTACTTCAACTGCCTGACAGTAATAAACAACACACACCGCTGAGGTGTCTGTCGAAGAAGCAGGAACGTCTCATTTCAGTGCAAAATGTGAGTCGATGTGCTGTAATATAATTTCCGACTGAGCATGAGGAAACGACAGTAATCCATTTACCTTCATTACTCTTCATATCCTGATTCTACAAATTGACTTTGATTCGAGAAACATTCTTCAGCAGAATACCAAACTGCTTCTGGAGAGTCACAGGAACTGCTGAATCACAGTGATATCGGAAGTGTCAAAATGTCACAGTTGGTTTGTTGACTGAAATGAAGAGGTGACTAGATATCTGGACTGCTCTCAAAGTATTAGTCATTTTTATTATCAGTAACATATCTCTCTCTATATTATGCAAATAAGACTTCAGGAAAAAAAGGAGAAGAAACCAAGAATGGCTCAAAGCTTGTCATCAAAGATCAGGAGGAATCAAGGAGGAAACTAATGTGTGCTTCCTTTCGATAGCAGAAAAAAAGCTCCTCTTTAAGCTGGCGACTTAAAGGGCTTTTCAATTGATGCATTGGCTCATCTTCCACTAAGTAACCATAATCTGCTGTCACTATAGAGGAGGGTATTTGTGCAGGTTGTTGACCTCACAGGGACAAGAGTTACTGTTTGGCAACACGCCACCAACAACAACTTCAGAGATGATTACCTGCTCGCAAAACTGCAGAGTCAGTGCGTGCAGAGTTTCTGTGTAAGGCCTCATCTAAACACATTTGTCGCAGTGTTAAAACTGTAGCTTTGGCTCTGTATTCAACCTCTCGCCTCGTCTTGACATTTGAGCATCTGCAGAACAATCCAGGCAAATATTTGTTTTCCTACGAACGGCTGTAAATTCTAAGTGTGTAAGTGATTCCAGCAAGTCTGCATAAACAGACGGGCAGAATATTGACTTTAAACTGATGTAGCAGTCAAGTACTTTGTAAAGGGAATAGCTTAACAACACCGTAGTGCTCCCTTCATGTCTGCAGGAATTAAATTAAGTGAAGCTGATATTACAGTATAAAGCAGCTGTGGATGGACTCTACCTGCTGGTAGAGACTGCTCATTAATTTCATTTATTGACTATAATATGCATTCACATACAGCATCTCATTTTGAAGGGGAAACATATAACACAAATATGGACAGTAAAATAAACACTTTAAGCTGCAAGCATTAGTCTTTGAATCGATGCATTCTCAACTATGAAGCTCTTGCTCATGTTCATGTAATGGACAATTTACGAGTTGCTTGGAGTGTTAATGCCGTAAAAACTAAAATAAATACTTCCATGAGTCCAGAAAGTCCAGAAAGTTACCCACTTCAGACAAATCTGAGGCAGAATTATCCAAAGCAGAAGAGTTCAAACTCACATGATTGACAGTGTTTACTGTTAACAGTGTGTGTGTGTGTGTGTGTGTGTGTGTGTGTGTGTGTGTGTATGTGTGTGTGTGTGACTGCGACAAACTGCCAAAAACTCCACCTCATTTTACGTATTTTCCAACTAATTTAACTTTCATATTATGTTTTGTCAGGAGATGATTCATATTATTTATTACTCTGGACACACACCTGGTTCTGAGACATCCATTCTCAAAGAAACATCTCTGACCTAGTTTGAACAAAGCTTCACGTTGGTACCTCTCCCCCTGCCTGTGCACCTTGTTCTCGAGTTGGAAAGCACAACACAGACAGGCCAGTGTATTTCAGATTAAAACACCAACCCGTGTGAACGCAGGCTGCACTGCGTGAAAAAGCTGCACCATAAAAACAGGACCCAGCGAGAATGCTCATGGAGCATTTAAAAGAATGACAAGAAACCAGAGTGAGGCAGACGAGGATTAAAGACAAGTGGAGTCATTTGATTAAGATACACACTCACATCAGGACTGAGGAGCAGTGTGTGTTTTGTTTGGGAAGGATGAGCGAAGCACAAACGCTCCTCGGGGAGAGACAGAGCTCCTGAGAGGAGATGAGAGGGAGAACAGCATCACCTTGCACTGCTCTGCTCACCATGATCAAGTCTTTATAATCCTGTTTTTCTACTGCAGAGTCACCTCTGGACACCTTCCTTTAGGAGACAGTCTGCACCACGATGAGTTGTTTGTTTAGACACCTGACAGAGAGCTGTGATAGTCACACTGATTGTGACGGAGAGGTGTTTGCAGGTGACTGTTGGAACTTTGCAATCCCTCACAGAGCTCAGAAAAACATGTCTGTCTGTCCACATCGCACTACGAGGGCAGATAGCAATATTCGCTAGTGTTAGCCCGCTAATGTCTGATGTCGGTAACTTGTGGTGATGTAATGTCTGGGTGAAAACCGGGTTGTTTGGACTTTCATCACAACAAGGTAGGTAGGGGAAAAGCCATCCTTGGGCTAGTTCGTAGTTGGTAAAAGACAAATTACATGATATTTCACATACAGCTACTACAACTCCAACAACGAATACAGCACTGTGTACGGGACATTGAAACGAACAAAAAAGAAAGAAAGAAAGTGTAAAAAACACATTCCAGATACATATGGCTAATGGTGTCGCCGTCGTGGATTCTTGAGATCCTCTGGTTGGACTGATGTTTGAGTTTGATTTTCCTGGTTGTGCCATGTACTAAATAACTCAGAAACTGACACAATAAATAAAATAAATAAATAAAACCTGATATTTATACAGTCCCTTGTGCAGTTCCCCTCCTCTCAAAGTACATCTCATTCGTTCTTGTGCCTCAGAAAGCCTTACAAAATTAACACAACACCTGCATGCTGAAGCGTTTTTCTTTGTTCCCCTCCCCCTTTTGTCCTCTACATTTCACTGCCTTACCCTCTGCCAGACGGCTTTATACAGGTCCAGACTCTCAGGAGAACAAGCCCCACTCTTTGTCTGCTATCACTGTGGACACTCACACAAACATTCTGACACACAAACCTACTTCAGGCCCTGTGCCCTGCGGACGAGAATCTTTCATCTCTACAAAGCTGTATCGCTGCCCGAGAGGAGCCTCTACAAGCACCTCACCTGTGGGAGGATGAGTGCTGCCTCCATCTGGAAACCTTCACAACCCCCTAAGACACCGTTGTCTGTTCAGTGATTGCTGGACTCTCAGCAGTACCACTTCACGGTAGCGAGGAGTTCAGAACAGCTCTGTCCTCTCACATTTCTTCCTCACACATCCAGGTCGACTTTACGTGGGGGAGGTGTCTTTTTTTCCCCCTATGCTGTCTGTTCCATTTCTTCATATGGACATGTGAAGTGTGCTGGAGTAAACAAGCTTTGCTGTTCTCAAATTTGAACAAAAAAAATGTTTTTTTTTTTCAGAACAAGATGCTCTGGCTGACAGCTAGTACACGACCGACAGGTATATCTTACATTATACATTATCATACATTAATCCTACATAAGATTAACCTTCATCTACCTGCTTCGAGCTCTAGCCTGGGGAAAAAAGTACACGTAGTATCGAGTTAATGAGCAACTTAATTATCTAGATGTTTTCTGAGCATGTGGAGACTAAATGTGAGTTAAAAGGTCAGTGATTAATAGATTCATCACCACTCGCGAAGCGGTGTTGTAATACTTTCTGCTGTTTGATGGTGAAAATATAATGAATGCAGCTTTAACTGTCACACCCCCATGTCAGATAAGGGTTCACATGTTTTAGGCTGTCACACAGTCATCTCCTGTCAATACTTTTACCTTGGACTCCTTGATTTTCACAGCAATGACCTGTTTCCTCTGGCGGATGATTTCCACCAGCTCGTCACATTCCTCCACCAGCTTGGCCTCGTGCATGGCCGTGTTCACCTAGAGAGAGGAGAAAAAGAGAAAAGTCATATTTTAAGCCCTATAGTGAAGGAGATTTGTTTCACACTTTCACATTAAGATCATTGCTTTCATACAGAGCAGATCCATTCAAGATGAACAACAAAGAAAAGTCGTTCTGGCAACATTATCAACTGTTTGTTGTACATGACAAAGTATGCATTGATCCGGAGAAAAAAAGATCAATTCCTTCACTAGAGGTAACTTAAAGGTCCATTTACTCCATCTGACAGACATTGATTGTGGCTGGATTTCATTTTTCAGGCGTCGAGAATGGAGTGAAAACTGCCGCAGCTCATGCTGCTGAATTTAAACCAGCTCCTTTTGTTCTTGTTAATATATTTATAATTCAGGAAAGATAGGGAGGAATGGTGGTATGACATTAATAGGTTATGCTGTACTAGAACACGTTTATTTCACCCACTGTGAACAAGAAATAGGTTGAAAAGTGTTAGAATATTCAATTCTTCATTAACAAAGTATGGACTGAGTTGACATTTATTAATGCACAGACAGTTTCCCTGCACGGCTCCAATTCAACAGATCCATGGGACCAAACTTAGGAAGACCAACTTTCTATTTGTGTTCATGAGTGCATGTTGGCAATATTATGTCACCACCAATACACAGTGATTTTGATTCAGGCCATAGCGTCCACCTGATAGCTGTACCATATTGATGATAAAACAGCATCAGATGCATGTGGATTCAGAATATATCAGCAGAGAAACTGCGGGACGTTTTCACTTGAGACAGACAATGGAGAGGAGGAATCGAAGAGAGGCTCTCCAGTGACAATGGTCCTTCAAATATCACCAACAGAATGTGCTGCTTTAACAGAGCTGCTGATGCTTCTCACACACCAACGAGCCAGTTTCATTTGTACTTCACCTAGCAACTCACCAGAGAACACACTGTGAGCAGAAACTTTCCGTAAGAACAGACATCGCTGTGCTTTTTTGCTTTTTCCAACTTCTTACCTCCATGGCAGAGGTTTGTCGTGTCTGTTAGTGAGATTACATAATTCTTTTTGACTGAACTGACAAACCAGGCACATAAATTCAACATGCTGACATGTGTTGGTGGAGGACGTACTCACTGAATGCCCACCTGTCAACACAATTAGTACCTGCTGCTCCTGAGTACAATTTCCACAGGAAGCTGTCTGAGAAAGTTTTCACAGCACCTCCAGCTGTTCAGAAGAACCACGTCACCCTGGACAACCCCTCAGGATATTAGCTTACGTCTGAGGGAGGGGTCTGTCTACTGCATCCAGTAGTACATGAGTGGAAACACCAAGCGACAGAAATGGGCCTAAGAAGGATATTCTTTTGCTTCTTCTTTTTCATTTGCGTTGAGAATTATAATAAACTTCAGCAGTAGCTCAATGCCCTCGGTGGACGTCTGCACTCTAGAAACATTATATCAAATAATTAACATATGATGCGATTCCTATTGTCACGCTGTAACTCTGCAAGAAGGTTAATTTCTTCTTGATTTGGTCCTAAATTCTACAGGATTGCAACTTTCTGTCAGGCTGCAGACTCTCAAAGTACTTACTACGACAACCAACTTCTACTCATCACCCCGGAAAGCTCATTACAACAC
>CAAKHB010002136.1:271390-284725 GCA_901007665.1 Aeoliscus strigatus | reverse complement strand
CCCCCCCGATATCGGTCTTCTGTCATTTACTACCTTTCCCTCTTCTTCTGCTGCTGCTCCTCTCCCTCCCCGATACAATCAGACACACACACACACACACACACACACACACACACACACACACACACACACACAACCAATGACTTAACTGTGTTGTGGGGCTCCAGGGCCTCATGCTTTTACAGATGATCACATTTCCCTTTGAAACAAAACAAAGGTCGCTACTCTTATCATCGGCGACATGGCGACCAGTGGGAAGGATTGGGAGATGAACACCTCGTACGGAGACGTGTCTGGGATGCAGGTCAACTGAAGACACCATCGACCCACTGCTGTCACAGTAGATGTGACATTCTGAAACAGTAGCTCTAAACCACGAAATTACACAGAATTACATCACTAAATAAAAATAAAAATCAGTTTGTGTCTCACCTCTGTTGTTACTGTGATAAGAGCCGTGACAATTCAGCTGTTGACAAAGTCTTGGGCCGTATAATGGTCTGATTACATTGAGGCATGGACCGATTGTTTCCTACTTTGCTGCAGGAGCATTTTAGGTCTTTAATCAAGGTGACATTCAAGTTCGAGAGTGTGATGAAGAAGAGTAGAGAGAAATACAAAAGAGCAGGAAAACGTGCTTGACTTTTGGGGAAAGCACACAGAGAGTTATACTGCACTGCATCAGTTGCCTAATAAGATGACAATGTCCAGCAGCTAAATCCTCGGATCGTTATGGCAACGAAACAAGGAAAAATGCCTGGAGGCCAAGTATCCAACTTCAAAGTGTTTTTCTTTTAATTAATTCGGGATCCTCCCCTAAAACAAGAGATACGCCAGGACAAAAAAAGAAAGACCGAAATAAAAAGCAAGTGAGAGATTAAACTGGAGAAAGCAAAGCAGAATAGAACAGGCTCACTTTACAGCTGTTGTTAACAACAGGCTTTGCTGAGTCTGGATGTGTCAGTAACACAAGCCTGGTGGGAAACAGGCTTTTTGTCTGAGGATAATATTCCATAGAGCAGAGCTCCTGAGACCCACCAATTTTTAGTCGGGCATAACAAAGTCATGCTCGGCTCATAACCCGCTGGCTGAAGCCCACTTAATGAGAGCAGTAGTTTTGCTTGACACTAGCTAACTTAGCAACACTTCATCTAACTAGCAAAGTCTATGCATCTTGTCTTAGTCTGGTGTAAGCGACCTGGACCCACATGGGAATAAGTAAGTACCACCCACTATTATACATTTACCTTCACTGTGTAGCAGAAAATATACTTTCTACTCATGTTTCAACTGTGAACATGCTCATGAAAGGGTCGAGTCAACGTGATTGCCTCAGGGATCCTACAACTAGCAACGATGAATGGAGACAAAGATACTTGAAGATACTTATTTCATTTAAAAAAAAAAAACTCTTCTGTGGGGTATTAAAATACAGTTGTTTAGAGAAGTTAAACAGGGGAATATATGAAAGTCTACAATCTATTCCAGCTCTGACTGTTTACCCCCAATCATGACCAATTATGAGAAACAAATAACAATAGTTTGTGGCCACATGAGAGGATTAGGATCAAGACATTTCTCAGCAGGGTTGAAAGGGAACACAAATGAATACTCAGAACTACAGAACAGCAGGGAAGAGGCCAGACACAAACTAGCATTTGATTCTGTTTCTAAGACTTTTACACAATCCGGAGCCCTCTCACTGGTTTCAGCCCTCCACTTATTTGCTTGGTCGGGGGAAAAATAACTGTGGACAAGATAATACAAGAAGCAGCAGAGATGAATAACAAACTAAAAAGCACACACAGAAACGCAAAAAGCAAACACAGAAACTTATGTGGGTGTGAATTAAAGCCATTTCCCAGTTGTATAGAGGCCTTATTGTAGATTTCATATCAGATTACATCCTGAGGATACTGTGATATTTAAATATTAAGAGAAAGGAATTTTATGATGTGGATTAGAGGGGATGAAGTGGGCTTAGTAGCAAACAGTAATATGGCTGAAAGGGCTCAAAGGATATTTG
Source organism: Aeoliscus strigatus (assembly GCA_901007665.1). Taxonomy (NCBI): domain Eukaryota; kingdom Metazoa; phylum Chordata; class Actinopteri; order Syngnathiformes; family Centriscidae; genus Aeoliscus; species Aeoliscus strigatus. Next base: position 282,699 of record CAAKHB010002136.1, on the reverse strand, counting down.
TTTCATTTCTATTGGTGTAGTCTGCGTACAACTCAATCTACTGATGAGACAGGAAACTAATATACAGTAAGTACACCATGACCAACACTGAAGTTTTGGGAAAAAACATTCGTAAGGAAATAGAAGGACAATAACTGTGCTTTGTATATGATGTTCATGTATAAGAAACAAGCAGCAGCAGAACACAAGAGAATGAAATATGAATGAAATATGTATGAGCCACAACAAACGCTGCTGCTGCTATCACAGTTATCAACAATACACAAAACAACGAGAGCACAGGGAATGCCCACACCACTGCCAAGCCCTGGATACTGTGTCACACCTAAATGAAATGACTCCATGTGTGATATTTCACTTCCCCAAGAGTCATATATCTGTGTTAAATATAAGCAGTCCCTGCACCGCAGTGGCAGACAGGCTATCACCAAGCTAGTCTTCGGGGACCCGCATCAGTCCCTACACCTCCTCCTTTGGGTGCTGGATGGCTGCTCACTGCTCCGTGTGAGACTGAGACACAAACAGATCCAGATGTCAGTATGTTACACTGCCGGTTATATAACCTTTGGTCTGTGTCAAATATAATATCCTAGTCATGTGACTTTACACTATGCCCTCTGTATAGAAAAGATAAAACAAAAATTGTATTGGTCGAAATGCAACTACACTTTTCTTATATTATGCTGGAATATTGGTTTTTTTTTTTAAATCCACATCTCCAGCATGTCAGACACATATTCATTAGCCCTTTTCTTAGAAGGCATCAAAGTCTGATTGAAAACCTTTCTGACGCACAGGATATTGTATTTCTCAGTTGGCCATCTGTGTTTCATGTCTGTTGAGAGATATTTCAAAGTCTCTTCTAAACCAATGAAACCCTCATGTGTTCATTGATTTGTCGACTACATCCATCCCGCAGACATCACAGCCCACAGAGCTACAAATCAGCAGGTACGTGTGGATCTTAAAAATAGTTTCATCATCTGAGCTGTCTGCTGTGGAGCTTGTTATCAGTCCACAGAAGATGATATCATTAGGATGGTGCTCATCGCCTTGGGCTGCATCTGAAATTTTTCTGCCCCCTAGATTCACTCTAACTCCTCAGCAAAGATTATTGTCAGTGCCTGGGCTTCATTGCTATGTGGCGGTCGATTGTATTATTACTTTGACAATAGGACTTGACATCCAATGTTCATATTGCTGTTGACATGTTCATCTACGTCAATTTGTATACAAGAGACACAAAGTACAGTTCTGAACAAACAATACTGTAACCTGCTGTGACATGGTCGCATATGTAAATGAGTCGCATATGTAAATGAGTTCAAAAGGATTTGAGATGCATAAAAGGAAAAAAATGAGTGTCTGTATGACTTAGGGTAGGAAGCAGAAGGCCTGAGCCAAGTATAGAACACTCATATGAAGGATGCTCGGGCGAAGATGTAAACTGTCCATGACTGAGAGTGTGTGTGTATCTTTCCTATAATTTTTGTGTTGTTTGATTCTGTACAAGTCCTGTACATATGGCAGAAATTGACAATTAAGCTGACTCTGACTTTCAAAGCACAAACAGGACATGCATGTATCCGTCTACAGCAGCTAGTGGCCACTCACCACTGACCGATGATTAGTTGCTTTGATATAACCATAGCTTGGATTGAAAAAGGAGTCGTATCGTACTGCAGATAGTTAGATATCATTCACGCGGTGGTCAAGCTCATCAATGTTCACATCAGCACAGTCAAAGGTGGCACTCCTAATCATTTAGAGCGTATTCAAATTTTTACTGCAGCGCTTGTTTTAAAAAAACACTTGGGATTTAAAAGTCCAGCAAAAAAGCAAACAGTGAGAATGCATGAACCACTCATCCAAACCACTACACCATCCAAAACCAACACTACAATCTTCCTGGGGATACATCTGCCAAGACAAAATGAACGGTTGTTGAGAAAAGCGAGGAAGAAACACATACAGACTGTAGGATATCTGGCTTACAGTCTTTTGAGTATGTAGACATGGTTTTGCACCTGTTCAGAAGTAAATACGTGAGCCATTGACCGTGGATGTTTCGGAAAAGTGTCTGGGGAGGAAGGTCATGGCTCAGCTCATTAGGTCAAATTTTCATGGCTTGTTCCTCAACATCCTCCCTCTGCTTTCACACAGTCTGCTCACAGGCCTGGTGTTTCATTCACTGCCCCCTTCTCTTTCAGATTAGGTTCTATTGCAAATGGTTTTTATAAACAATATATATATATTTTATACTCCTGCACGAAAAGGCAGACGAGGTGCAAAAAGGAAGAGCGACTGAGAAAAGAACGAGTAGGCTCCAGTGCAGACAGAGAGCCACAGACACTCGGCGTGCACCAGTTTATTGGCTGGAACACAATTATGTAGCTGCTGGCTGGTTCATATGACAGGGTTATTCATTAGGACTTGTTTTCTAAAATGCAGTAACAGCCAGAACAGTGTGTTGGGTCTGAGTCATTCTGACCACTGGGAATGTGGCTCTACTCGGCATGTCTGAAACTCTCCCTGCTGCAATGACGAATGTTCAACACACAGAAAATAGCATACGTTATAGTATACTTTCAGTTTTTTCACCGATTGTGAATGTTTTATTTTGGTCAAATTGCTATTGGACTTTCATGATCTCTGGTCAATGCAAGAAAGTGTGATATATTGGATTTCACTTCGATTTGAGAGGTGATTTTATTCTCAACATTCCACACATCCCAGACAAATATTGTATGTGGTATTTGAATACCTGCAGTCTGTGAGTGGAGACGTTCTCCTGGTTAATTCAGATCTTGAGGTGTAACTCGTATGAGGGCACAACCATGCTTAAACCAAGGTTTTCCTCAGTAAACCTTCGCTTAATCCTTCACACGGACACACAGTGGAGGCTGTGACTGAGTTTTTATGACCTCTACCATGAAACATAACCTCATCATGGAAAAGGAGTTTGAGTGCCTTAGTGACCAGAGGATCTCAGCTGTCTGGTGCATCATGCACCTGGTCTCCCAAGGCAGATTGGTTCTAGGAGAAAGGCCAGACAAAGTGACGTTTAGAAGACTCTTCATGGGTCCGGTACAGTGGGTACCCCCTTGGGTAGCAGACCAAGGATGGGGCCTTGGGGGTCTGATCCTCGGTTATGGAAGCTGGCTTTTGGCTTTTTTCATGATCATGTCGCTGGCAGGGTGGGGACAAGAGCTCGTAGATAAGGCTGAGCGCTATCAACTAGATATACAGATAGATACACATAACCTTGGCTCTGACAGACAGAATTTGGTCCTTGGGATACACATATTCCCAGCTGTGTCTTTGCATAACTGTCTTGACAGATGTGACATCACAGCCTTAGAGCCTTTAGAAACCTTGGCATGGTGTTTCACCGTATCACTTGCGGCAAAGTGACACCAGATAATCTCACTTGTAGCGTACGCATCATTGCACATTTTCACACTGGTGACATACTGGAACTGCAGAGCGTTGTGGTTGTGCTGGTGTGATAACCTCAAACAACTTTCCCTTCTGTGAGAACAAGAAAGAGCTGATTGCATCTGGAGTCAGATCTGATTTTCAAAGAACAGCTTCTCCATCGTCATCATTGTTCTTTGTCCGGATCCACGGATCACAATATCAGCTCATCACTTTCCTACTGGCTTGCTATTGGTGTTTTGAGGCTCATCTCACATCCGAATAAAGCCTCCCAACCACACAGGGGAGTCCAGCGTACCAGGTCTGCAGTGATTACATTAGTCAAACCTTTGGAGGCCAAATGTGGAAATGGTCAACCACCCTGAATGACTCCTTGTAGCTCCCTGCCACTCTGATCTATCGTCACTCCTCTGCAATGCCAGCTGTCCCCATTTCTTCCTTCACCCTGACCATCATCACCATCTTCTGTAAAGAAAAAGAGCTGCTCAACTTTACATTTCCATGTTGTGGACCAGTCCAGCATCGAAGTTGACCTGAAGATCTACAAGGAACGAATGTGCAGCCCTGAGACAGTCGTGTGTTAGACTTCTTGTGCTACTAAAGAATGGTTCCTGTATTTAACTCTTGGACTTTGTCCTTTCTGAGTCAGTGCATCACCCTCATGATGTCAACTCCAGCTCCACAAACACCCAAACAAACAAACAAACAAAAAAACTATAGGTTTGCCGTTGCAATAGTGGACAGATACACATCCACACATAACATAAATTAAGTCTTATTGGTGAGAGGGATCAGAGGACCCTACAGCAGGAGGGTAAACAAAATCACACAGAAAAACAGTCGTGGTGTGTTAACAGAAGACTCTGAGGTTCAGCAACTGTGATTCCATTTTTTTCATGCTATTTTAAAATGTTACTTCCACCCGCTTGGTAAACCATCCTCTTCAAGTGATATTGTTTTCTTGACAGAGCTCAGCACAGTGTGAACTCCATGTGCCTCCAACACACGTCATATTTCCTTGACTTAAGATTAAAATGCATTGTTAGCATCAGGACTTAGGCTAGAACTAAATGAAAGCTCTCCACTTGGAGAGGAACACGTTGGAAATGAAGAAAGTGAGGGGAAAGGGAGTTGTCACTGTAATGTTTAATTTATTCTTGAGCAGAGAAACACTGCTCTTCATCTGAGCAGTAGAATACAGCAATAACACCACCAGCTCACCACCAGCTCATTCTTTCCACATGCACATTCACTGAAAACATGATGCTGTCAGCGATACCTGGTTTTGTTTGGGTAGCATGCAGCCTTTTGAAAATAAAAGATTAAACATGTTTTGGGCTATCATTTTGATTACGTTATGATTCCAGCTGCGGTTTGTGGTAAAGGCAAACACGAGTGTGGTGCTCAAGCAATCCTCACTAAATATGACACTTGTGGTCAAAAACAGGACTCTAGTATGATGTTTGTTGTCCACTCCAGTCAGCGACTTTATATATTGCTATTTTCCATCGTTTCCAAACCACCTTGCACCCTGAAATGAGGACTGACTAGTCCCTTCAGGGCCATAGATCTTTGCATGAAGACTGACGTGCCACTGACATATTTGATAAATTGGGCGGGAGAACGGATTGACAAAGCAGACAAGCTTGTGTACATTAATCTGCACAATCGTATGATGGACTTCAGCCTTCACACTCTCCTCCTTCCTCTCACTCACTGAAGTAGTGGTCAGTGACAAGACTGAGTGTCTCTATTAGTATCAAAGCAGCTCTGCCCACCTTCACACATGGCTGTGCGTCTTCCACAACGGTGGGTAAAGTGATTTATTTGATCACAATTGCACTTTGCCTTATCTAAGTGGACTGACTGAACAGAGGAGTAAATCATGTCACTATCATGTATTTATAGATTAGGTCACATAACTGTAGAGATGATGGCAGCTACTTCTCTTCTATATATGAAACCTGATAGTCAGCTAAATGTATGATGCCCATAAAAATGAGCTGGACTTGGCAGGACGAAGAGGGAGTGAGAGAGCACACGTGAGAGGAGATGATATGAGGGAGAGAAACTGTGATTAGTCATACAAGTAATAACGCTGCTATTTCAATATCCTGATATTAGTATTTCTGAGAATTGAGTTGAACTGAATCTGTATTTAACTGTTTTTGTAAGGTGACCTTGCCATTTTTGTTCTTTGTATTCATTTTCTATAAAATATTATTAGTATTATTCATTATTATTATACGGTAACTGTGGCTGTGGATCTTCAGTGCACTTCACTGTATCACTGTACCACTACAGCATCCCTGCTTTAAATTCCTCATGTTACCAGCCGTTGTTACAGAACGGGGAAAGTCTCTTTGACATTAACTGAGGTCAAGAAACGTTCTCTGTGTTCCTGCAGTTCTGTGTGGTTAGCTGTCTGGCGTCAAGACCTGGAACAGATATTACTTTTTGTACGACTCCCTGGAGCGCTGAACTTCCCTTTTGGACATCAGAGCTAAACAGAAGCCTCCAAGAATGTTCTTGCAGGCTGGTGACCTCAAAATGTGGAGGATAAAGTTCAGCAGACTTGTTTCTAATACCATACTTTAAACTGATGTTGAACACTTTCTGCAGGATGAGATATAAAACTCACGACAAAGATCCATGGGACAGGACGGCATCTGTCTGTTTGTGTTGCACACACGTGTGACTGTGTTTTTCTCCGGCGCATTAATGGACATGGTGTCAGCTGCTGCTGTCACCACCATACTGGCCAAAGATGTGTCCTCTTTTAGAAACCATTAAAGAAGACATGCATGCTATCAAGTATGCATCAGCGCTTCCTTTTTTTCATCGGCTTTAAGAGGGGGGACATTTGTGCACAGTGGCACTTACCTGTTCTCAATGTTTCTGTCACAGGAAACCAACGAATCTCCAGGGACCAGGAACATAGTGCTGTTTTTCTCACAGACATTAATTGCTAGCACCTCTCAGATGAACTGTCCGGTGCTTACTACGTGTCTGGTTTTGCTCACAGCAGGAACTCAGCTTCCTTGAATTCATGCAGCAGAGGAATGTAGTCGAAGAAATGCTGACTACAAGGAATGAAAATTACATGTAAAAACAAAACATGTTTATGACCTTTGACTGCACTTTTATACGCTATTGTGGTTAACTTGATTTTTTTTCCCATCATAGTAAGGTTCTGTGATATAATGTTCTCAAAATTCCTTTTGTTTAGTTTGGCTAACTGGGCCAATCAGATGCTGTGTTCCTGGCAGGGTGTGTGACTGTGTGAGAGAGACAGATCAGTTTGTGTTTGTGTATGCGTGTTTTGAAAGTGAATATTAATATTTCGAGGCACAATAGAGATTCATCCGTATGGAATGTGCTGAAGAACATTTCTATCCAAGGCAGCTGTGTCTGAGATGCAGACAGACGGATACGAGCAGTGTGGGAAACTGACTGGAATTTTCAGCCAGAAAGACAAACAAGCTGGCTTTGATTTCCCCTGAAGATCTGCAAGGACCTGATTATCAAACGCACCCAGCACACATCACCGTGGCCGTGCCAGACTGCTTTCACTGCACATAGAAGAGACAAAGCAACTACAGAAAAAAACTTTTGAAATACTTTGCTTGGATAGTAGCATGTCCACAAACAATCTGCTGTGTCCTCGAACTGAGTGTAGGTTATCTTATCATCTCATCATGTTCTCTGTGAAACCTCCTCTACAGCCTTGTAGCCTTGTCGATGGATACTGAGGATTTATATTTCATAAATGTCCCTTATTTCAATCTGCACCACTATTATGGAGAAACTTATTGCTCCATGTGCAATCTGTATTGCTCCTATTGAGGTTCTACTTCAGATGATATGAGTAAGTGCCAAGCTTTTTTATTTACGGATTTCGTAACTACAAAAAAGGAAGGCCTGTACCTGTAAACATGTCGGTGAGTTGGGTGTCTATGTAAAGTTGCTACATGAATGAGGTCCAGCATGAGCCACAGGAAGTGGTTGAGTTAGTACATCCAGTGCTAGTGAAGTTCTCTTGGAGGTGAATAAAGTATCTAGCTAGCTAGCTAGCTATGTATCTACCTCCTTAAACAAGCATACAATGCTGACTGACCCATCTTCTTTTCAGTCCAGAGAGACACTTTGTTATGTAAATGCTCGTTTTGCATAGTTTTTGGCCGATTGTCCAAATGGATCCTGTAAACACACTTTTTGAAACCTGTTCTCAGGCTGTAAACATTTGAATACGCCGTCTTTGCCTGTCAGCGACTCCACAGGCTGTAGATTATACTCCAGGCCTGTAGGTGGTGCTAAAATCCACCAAAAACGTTTAATTTTCTTTTTTTTCCCCATCAAAAATCACATTTTGGACGGTTGTATTTGCCTCAGCAGTCTCTTGTTTCTTGTTCTATGTTTCTGGTGAATTTCAGCACCACCTACAGGCCTGGAGTATGAACTACAGCCTGTGGAGTCATTCATAATGGATCCATTTGGATGCAAATATACTTGATTCCAAGAAAGACAGAGGAAAAAAAAGATTGCTTTGGTATGGCACATTGCCTTAAGAGTACACGAGAAGTACATGCCCCTTTTAAGAGACACACTGTGTATGTATGCGCCAAAGCATTTATTATTTAATCTAACAGTAAAACATCTCCTTAGAATTCATGTTCTCCTATACAGATTGTTTTTATGCATTCATGCATTGTTGTTTGTTAACTAATTAATATCACTGAGATTTACTGCTTCCATGCGTCCAGTAATATCCTGTCAGCTACTATCATTAACTTGTCTCGATAGAGAAAAATCTCCAGAGGAATCTAAACTTTATAGTGAAGAGACTTGTGCAAAACAAGTTGTTTCCGTCACAGGAAAGCGGTCATTTGTCATTTACATTGCATTACGCTGAGGTGCACATGCACCTGGCTTTTAAAGGGAATTGAAGATGACAGTCTGACTAGTTCAATTCATATCATGCCTATAACTCACTGATGACAAATTTTGACACTATCAACAACCCTTTTGTGGAACTAGTCAGAGTTTGCGCACAGATTATGCATCCCTGAACTAATCTGAATGGATGGGACACACCCCCAATGCACTTGAGTCATGTGCTAAAGATCTTGTAATTAGAGCCCACTGAGTGATGTTAAGATTAATCAGAAGTCGCGCCAGTGAAGACGTGCTGTTCATCTCACATTGGTGTCATTAGTTCAAACTGAGTCTCTTCCAAATGGCGACACACTGTTCCTGCTTGGCAGCCTCACAACAGGACTCAGAATTTATTGAGCACAGAGTTCATACAAAAAGGAAGCGTTTGCACAGAAGCCAAAGGAAACAAGAAAATGGAGAATAAGAGACTAATGAACCATTGGTATACATGTGTTCGCACAAACATCAACCGTCTGTTGCGTGTGTGTGTTTCCCAAAAGCTGGCAGCTGACTGACATACCAGACTTGGTATAAATATTATTGTTATGAGTTATCATCCATTGTCCCTGAAGAATCTAGGTTATGACAGAGAGGCAATTTTTAAAGCCTCGCCTCATGTGCAGCCCCCACAACTCCCTCACCCCCTCTCCCCACAAACATTTCACTCATGTAAATGTTATCTGCAGTGGATTGCAGATTAATACTAGGAACTGCTTACTCATCAGATATCGCAGGCAAATGATGTGGCAATTGTATGAAAGGTTAGAAGCAAGTGGAAAATAATAATAAGCAGAACACACTTTTTCAAATGGTCATTAACATGTAAATCCTCTCACATTGTGGTGTTTTGCTGCCAGACAACTGACTGAAATACATACATACTAATAAGAGACTCTATTTTTGAAAAAGATCTTTTGTAAATTTACCTGCAAATGTTTGGTGGTGAAATGTTAACACATTCAAATGGTCTCTTAATCAGCGGCTACATTGTAATGATTCCAGCAGTTGTATTGTGTACGCCCTGCAGCCACGTTGGAAGCTTTAACAGCTTTAGGCAAACATACACGGCACAAACATGGTTTCCAGGTCTAAGTCTGCGGCAAAACCACAGATGAAGCAGAAAGAAAGGAGAGAAAATCCAACAGGGTTAGACCAACATATTTTCAGAAGGCGAATATTGATGTAAAGGTCCTAAATATTATGTGCTGATATTCAGTGTTCATGCCAAACAAATACCAATCATTCGTTTGATTCTTCATCCTTGGAGGGTCAAAAGCCCCGAAAAACAAATTGAGCGAAATTCTCCACACATATGAGATGCATTTGACCCTGAATGAAGAAGCAGAAAGGTGCTGAGAGACCTCTGGTAAGATGTTTTTCCACATCAGGTGAGCCAAAAAATGAAAGGAGTTGTCTGCCTACAGAAACACACTTGGGACCACAAAGTCACCGGATCGAACCTCAGAACTGGCGGGAAATGTGATGAGATGCAAAGTCACATCGATCTCCATCAGCAGCAATTGCCCAGGATTGGCAGATACGATGAGAAGGAGCTGAGAAGGAGCGGCGCTGAGAAGGAGCGGCGCTTTCCTCCCTGAACAATCACAGGACAGCTGCCCTTGAGCAAGGCACCGAACCAGGACCGCTTGCAGTGGCTGTCCACCACGTTTGCACACTCTCTGTCGGATGGGGTACATGTAGGAAAGCAATTTCAGAGGGTTATTTTCCTCCTTCTCCTGGTCTATGTGACACCACCACACCAAGTTTGTAATGAATGTAATTGAGAGCAACAGGACATGAGTTGATGGTACAGCTGTGACTAATTATGCACTATTTAGTTCTAATGTGAGTGTGTGAATTACTCAGTATTACCATGTATATGTAGGTACAAGACACCAGGGATCCACTGTGACCGCATCTGACTGATCACATACATACATACTGCTATTTCAATTACTTTATGAAAGTAATAACATTACTTTTTGATGACATTTCTTAATTTGGATCGAATGTTCTCAATGCGTCAGTGTTTTAACTTAGAGCAGCATCAACACTCCTGCATCATTAACACACCAGTTAGCATCATTATCACTCATTCACATACAAAACCATGAAAAAAATAGCATAAAACATCTAGCCTAGATTTTTGCAGAAACTGTTTCAGACTAATGTCAGACCAATTGTCATCATGATTATTTCCATAAGTAACTAATAATTTAGTAATTTGATTACACATTTTTTGTAATGTAACAAATTTGTAAAGTAACAGATTACGGTTATTTATATTTTTTTGGCTATTGAAACAAATCCCTGAAAATGCACGAAAACAAAATTTTTTCAAACGGCAAAAAAACACCTCACAACTTACAACCGTCACACAGTCAACCAAGTAAAAATCGACTCAATCTAGGGAGTAAAAGTGATGAGAATCAATAAATAATCAATACATAACGGTGGAGGAATCTGTACTTTTCTTTCACACATACATACAAAATTCAGATGAGTAATGTCAGTCTTATTGCATATCAATGTACCACTACAGACACCAAAGCTTTTAAAAGCTTTCCACATACTTCCTGCATAAATTGTGCATATGCATGATACAGTGGCTGGGATTGATTTGTTGAGGGTTTTTTTTGTGACCTACTAAGTTTTATGATGGGCTGGCATGACATATCTTCACAACACATGCATGATGCAGTGACAGGGAGACAGGATGTGCAGAGTGAATCACAGGCTCTTGCTCATGCACACACACACTTCCTGCATCAGAAGAGAAGCACACACAGACACTAAAAGCTTTCTACTCATCTTTGTGGCTCCAACGGCTCTGTCTAAGTGAGCTGCATCTTATACACTAGAACCATGATTTCCCCTGGTATCACACACTCAACTCCCTATCACTCCACACATGTCAGACCTAATAGCATCTGCTT
>CAAKHB010002136.1:253671-271370 GCA_901007665.1 Aeoliscus strigatus | reverse complement strand
TGAAACACACACACACACACACACACACACACACACACACACACACACACACACACACACACACACACACACACACACACACACACACACCTGCAGATACCTCCCAATGGCGAACTCTGTTGAAGGCAGTCAACCCTCCTACACTCAAACACACCAAAGAATTATGAGCCTTGGAAAAATGTTGCTACAGCGTATGTGTGTCTGTAGGCGAGTGGGGGCAGAACGGGGCGATGATACCTAAAGAAGACACACCGCCGGGGGCTAAATGTGGGATAGAGAGAGGAACAGTGACAGGAAGCAGACGGGATGTTTGTGTATGAGAAACAGAGAACATGGGAGAATATTGTGACAGAATGGAGGGACTGTGATAAAGAAAATATGTGTATGACAGAAAATAAAATAAAAACAAGAATGTATGAGAGAGAGAGAGAGCAGCGTTCAGCTCTGCTGAGTACTTGACATTGCAGCCTCAACCTAATGTCCTCTTTCCTGTCAGTGTTTGGCACATCAGATTAGGTGAGCTGAAGACTATTTTATATATTTGGTTTGATCTATCTGTCTGTCAGTGTGTGTGGTTGTGCATGTGATTCATTGCGAATGAATTTGGGAGTGTGTGTGTACATGCTATCATGCACGAGCTCGCCTTGGGATTTAAGAAAGCAGGAGTGGAGTCAGCAGCAGGAGCAAACGTGATGCACACATCACAGTGAAAATAGTTAGTGCCTTAAGGAGCTTAGATGGGGGAGAAGCTGTAGCTGTGGGGGGGGATAAAAAGAGAGATGGAGGGCTGAGGGACTGAGGGGAGGGAAGAGAGAGCAGAAAGGGTGAGGAATTGAGGACAGGAATGTCAATGAGTGATGACTTGCCTCGTCCAAAACGGGAAATAATCCAATAATCACTCAGAAATGTGGTGCATATTTCTAAACTCATCACATGTACATAATAGGCTATCACTTGGTGCAAGCATGCGTGAGACCTGTCAAGAACCCAGAGACGCACAGGAGAAGACAAATCCTCACTGCACGTGTGACACCAGCGCACTTGAAGCTCCAGCTCCTAAAAACTCGGCTGTAGGCTTTGCTCCTGTGTCAGCTCCTTAGCACTCGATGCTAAAGCACATTTCAAGCCCTCGAGAGTGTGGACAGAAGAATCACCTTTTCATTCTGTTTCCTTTAGCCTTTGGCCTTTGTCTTTGTCTTTTATTCCTCACATGCTTTCGTCTTCCCACTGCTTATTTAATTTCAGACTTTATTCTTCCATTGCTATTCTACATGTGCTGTGGGGATGAACAGAAACACTTCTAGTAAATGTTCAATGTGTTGCTGCTTTGCAACATTGGAATCAGTAACTGTATCTGTAACTGGAGTTACCAATAACAGTGTGAAAGTCTGCTGCTGAAAAAAGTATACAAATAGAATCAGGTGATGCACTTGTGAAATGTAATTCATTGAAGAAAAAGTCTCTAATGGACATTTAACTGAATGTAAAAACATTTTTCTTATGTATGAATTTGCTAATTTTCATACACATACTTTGTAACATCCAAACGTAAAAGAAAAAAAAGTAAAGCTTTTTGTCCCTCGTTAGCTGACAGAATTGATCATTACTTAATATAAATGGCAAGAGAAGAAGAAAATGTTGCAAATACGCGAATATTAATGTTATATTAAGTTTTATCTTCTGATTGGCTGGTTGCTGATTGGCTAGTTTGGCTCATGGGTAACTTGTCTAATATCCATCCGGGGCACAACCTGTTACACTGGCAACATTAAACAGCACATGAGTGCAGCTGTCAGTGGCAACAAAAACTGGACATTTGACGAGGAAAACAAACAAAATGCATGATTTTAATATTTCTTTGGACCTTTTTGGAGAGGTCATGAATTGAGACGGGTGGGATGCTGCAGAAGAAAAAGAAATGGAGAAAAAATGACAATAGACAAACAAATGAAAAGCTTTTCAGATCATAAATTTTAAGTGGTGTCTAGACAAAAGTACTCCAAGTTTGGCGAGTTCAGTTGGACAAAGATGTCAGAAACTGAAATGGTAAAATAGTAATTAGTATGTGACATGTCCTTCAATGTTTGCCTTTTCCTTGGTGTATTTGAGACAAAAACATTTTTTCCCTTTGCATCATTAACACATGATGATGCGTTGGAGCGTCTTCAAATCACATTACTGCAACGTGATGCACCTAAAATGTTCCACTATTCACTGCCCGCACTGAACATTTAGAAGCTGACAACTTTCAAGCACATCAAAGTAAAACTCTAATATCCAGATTTGCCAATTACAACAAACAAATGTCTTTACTTCAAGCAAAGAGCTTTGCTGAACACTTGTCCAGGGAATGAAGTCACTACCCTGCACTTTCAGTCGTGACACTTTCTATGTTTACAGCACTTGCTGGCTTTTTCTCTCCTGGAATATCGAGTAAACGTGCCCTTAAGGTAAGCTTACCGTTCCTGAAATGTGTGAGGAATCATTTAGTGTCAGTAGAGCTCCCAGAGGAAATCAGCTGAAAGGTGTTAGACAGGTCAAAGGTCAAATGGAGTAAGGCAGGAGTCAAACAGGAGCAACTGTGTGCTACAACATACACTCTTTCTCGACCTATGACTTCCATAATTAACTACCATACAAGCAAATAGCTCTCTCTTGTCTCCATTTTACCACGAGAGAAAGGCCGATTATAAATTAGCTGTCACTAGTCAGCTAAACTGGAGCTTAGACTGGGGCTGCTTTCCTCTCAGATTTGGGGTAGATTGGGGATTTCAAAGTGAAGAGAGTTCAAAGCCTTGGCTGGGGCACGTTCAAAAGAACCGCAGCCTGCCATGAAGTGGCAAAGCAGGGAGGGGCAGTGTGAGCTACTTACTGTAAAGTCTCAGTCTGCAGACAGCGGGTGGCAGAGACAGGGGCAAAAACGCTGGCACAGGCCAGTAAAAAAAAAACTGGTTGGTTAGATCCTCCCGAGGTGCTGAGTGGGTGGATTAGCGCTGACGTGTAAATAGAAAACTGACAATGACTATAGACATTAAGGGTTTGCAAATCATCAAAAATACGGAAGGTGGGTCTTCTAAACTAAAACGATGCAGTGGCTGAGAACCACCGTTGTTGTTTGAGGCCCAGTGAGATTTTTTTTTCCCGCTGCACATAAAACGCTAACAAGCTTGTCTAAAATGTTGCTAATATTCTGACACACACACACACAAACACAGTCACACAGCTCAGTCTGTTAAATGATAACATTCCTTCCTGTTTTTCTTTCTAATACAGAGCATCTAGCTAGAAAACTGCATCCTGTTTTGTAACAAAACCTCTGCCAGTGTAACAGTTCTCCAGTGTCCGACACAATGCTGTTCATCTGACACAATCACACCGTGGTGACACCCCTGCACCCTGGGGACAGCTCATCAATAAAATCTGCTCAGACGAAAGTGACGTCGGAGATTTCACCGTCTGAAGTGCAAGAGATCATGAGCTCCCTCAAATTTTTTACAAAAAAAAATACATATGTATGTAATAGTATATTGAGGTGTGCAGTATGTCGAGTACCTCCATTTCCAAAAAAGAGTCTCAGTAACAGTAAGACGCACATATGTGCAAGATTACAGGAAAACATATTTACCACAGCTTTAAAAGTAACACTGATGTATTTACGGTGTGCATAGAAACACCAGCACAGGATCTCTTGACATGAATACATTAATAACTGTGTTCTTCCATCTACAGGGTTAATCATTCTTCTTTATGATACTAGGAAGGTTGAATTACTTACTCACATCTCAATTAAACCTAAATAAATAATATTATATTTTTTATTTAATTTCATCATGAGGAAAATGCACAAAAAGATCATGTGGACATACACAACACACACTCCTAGTAAACATTTACATCCAGTGGATACAGGCCAGCTGCCATCAGTGGTGGAATTACCTTCAGCCTCTCTGTTGTTTTTCACCCTGATTCAGCAGTCCTGGTCTATACACAGTGCTTCTAAAGCCTTCACACGGAATGCCAGCTCATCGACTATGTTAATGACACCCTCCCCCTCCCTTCACTTCTCTCTCTCTGTTACGCTGCTCTTCTGCTGGAACAAATGCTAATGTGAGTGCACTGGATGAAATTATATGATCATACACAACAGAAATGCACAGAATGATTATATCTAAGGCGGGAATGGCAGAATTTAATGCACAGCGAGCCACAAACAAATAAATTAAAATGAATGGAGGAAGGTGAAGGTGTGTCACAACAGCTTCACAGCTGGTTAGATCCAGATGTGATTTACCTGCTCTTCCCGAACACTGTGGTCAAACATGACATACGACATACTTACTAAACTGAAAAACAAGGACGAGGACTAACCTTGAGTTTGTCAAAGCGTTCAGTGAGCGAGGACACCTGGTGCTCTCGGTGGCGCCCCACCAGTTTGCACAGAGCACAAATGAGCTGGTCGTCCACCAAGCAGTACATGTTGACCTTCTCGTTCTCATGCTCCAGGCAGGTGAGGCCGCGGATGTGCGTGTCGGGCACAGGCTCCACCAGGCGGTGACTGGTGAACGGCTTCTTGTTTGGGTGAGTCGCACGCAGGCAGCGGTCACAGTACGACACCTCACATGTGACACATGTCTTGACAGCCTCGCGCGGCGGATCCTGCTCGCAGAACTGGCAGCTGATGCGAGGATCCATCTTAGCCACAACAGCCGGACTGTGGTTGGCGTTGGTGTGATTAGTGTGATTGGCGTGCGGGTGGGGGTGGCTGGAAGTGGCCGGGCTGCCACGGGCACTGCTTCCACCTGTGCCACCTCCACCACCGCCGCCAATTGTCCCAGCTATTGTTCCGCTAATGGTGGCGGTGAAGGGCCGCTGCGGCTGCAGGCGCCGGCTCTCCGTGGGGGAATTAGGGCCACTGATTGAGGCCTTTTGAAAGCGGTCAATGATATTCTGCAGCGTCACATTGCGCTTAAGGCCCTCCAGGCCGCGGTGATTCAGCGTGATGACGTAGCGGCAAGTGGGACACTGAAAAGCAGACACGGACTCAAGGGGTTTGCTGGTGGAGCAGTGCGACACCAGGATGCGGTGGGCGCAGTTGAAGCACAGGCTGTGGGCACAGGGTAAGAGGAGGGGGTCTTCAAACAACTCCAGGCAGATCGGGCAGGTCAGCTCAGACTCCAGTGTTTCCATCTTCAGTTGAACCACTCTAAAGGTGACATCAAATCCCACAGAAGCTGGCCAGTTACCTGTGGAACAAACATAAACATGAGTATTCACACCTAGTGGGGTCAGAATATACTTAAAAGTTAGTTAGTTGTCCCTCTATATTTTCGACTTATTCCTCTCTGAATTGTCCATTCATTCTTCAGGTTGGAACCAATCACCTTCACCTTGCCAACAACGGCTCCACGTCAGCACAGTACCTGAGCTAATCAGAAAATTTATTTCAGATCCTGTCTCTCCTCCTCTAAACCCTCCGAATCTCAGCATCGATCAGGCTGCACATTAAACGCGCTCCTTCGAGCGGTTCTTAAAAGCACTGACATGAAAAATCACTAATAACCCCCCACATCACCTCTGGCTCAGTGGTCCAGGAGCACGGCTCACAGCAGCTCTCTGTCCTTTTAAAAGCACATTGTGAATCCACAGTATTAAACTGAGCCAGCTGACAGTGACAATTTCATTTAGAAAGACCGCTGCATGAAGACTCCCTCAGCGAGCCATGTGGGAATTACAGATGACCTCTGGTCACTCAACATATGCACAAGTTGCACAGTTTGTTCAAACATCTTTCCTGTTTGTCTTTTACCAGTCAGCTCAGGCATTCCTGCGTGCAGGGTGTGTTCCGATGGAGAATAAATCTAACAGGGCACCTTATTCATTCAATTCCTCACATTAAGGCATATAAGCTCAATCCGCCACATTGGCACATTCAACTTTTATTTTACAGACAATACACCAGGACTTGCCAGTTCAGCTGCACTACAGAGTAACACGTAATCTCTGAAGGACCTGTGAAGATAAGACTATATAAAGAGAGAAAACAGACCTCAAAAGCTCAAACTCATTTGCACTGACAAAAGTCTCCTCCCTTCAGCTGCATCAAAACCCATGGCTCGACATTGAGCTGTGTTCAAAGCAAACGTGATATGAGCTGCAGCTAAGTGCTCTGGAAAGGCACTCAACTGAGGAGAGTAGTTGTATGTACGCAACGGGTTTGGTTACCAATTTATTATCTGGAAAAGAAATAA
Source organism: Aeoliscus strigatus (assembly GCA_901007665.1). Taxonomy (NCBI): domain Eukaryota; kingdom Metazoa; phylum Chordata; class Actinopteri; order Syngnathiformes; family Centriscidae; genus Aeoliscus; species Aeoliscus strigatus. The sequence goes on along the minus strand of CAAKHB010002136.1, from coordinate 265,122 downwards.
AGAACTGCTCAGAGTCACTCGGTGATATGACGCTGATAAAAGGAAACAGACATTGTGCTTGTCTGTGGCTCTATAAAGTGTGTGCTGCCCTATGAGAAAGCAGTGGTTGTGTGTGTACATGCACACCCACACACATTATGTCCTCTTCTAGTATTCACCTTGGTTGCTATTTATCCGCTGTTATCACAGAGCCTGGCTGCGTTAGGGACAATCAGAGAGAGGGAGGGTGAAACAAAGTCCACCTGGCGAGACACAAGGTTCTGCTCTATCATCATAGTAACAGACCTATTTTATTGTGGCTTTATTGGACAGTTAATATTCAGGAGCAGGTGACTGGAAAGAAGACAAAGAAGGTGTGTGGGGAAAGGAGCAAAGCAAGACCATGATGAGCCATTGAAAGAGGACCGAACATACATTTCTTCTATTGGTGCGCTTTTGTGTTGAAGTATTTTCTATCATTTTTAAATAAAATATGAATGAAAAAAAAACAATCAAGTAATGACCAGATGGACGATCTGACAGGTACGACTCCACCAGTGTGGTCAATATTGTAAAGTTACTGGTCGGTGGTTCAGCTCCATCTGACTGCTGTGCTGTTGTTCCAACAGGAAACAAGGCAACACATTGTGACGCATACACAGGCACGCAGTGATTCAACTTTGCCTGGTCATCGAATGACCGTGGGACCATGGGCAACACCATGCTGTCTGTTAAATGGCTGTAAAGCAAATAAAACTCTCGAATATCTATAAAGCACATGACAACAAAACAGCTGTATAATTGAATCCAATTAATCAGAACATCAAATTGAAAGACAAGTGCATGGCCCTTATCCTGGATTTCTTCCCATTTGGCCGTTTCAATTTACTGGACCAGGAGTTCCAATGATAGTACGCCACAGAGCTGTTTACGCTGCTGTGGATGTCACAGTGTTTAGCAGAAGATGATGTTATAATTAACACAGAGCTTTAGTGCGTCTTCAGCTGGCCCATTAAACTCTGGGGAAACAATGCTGACTATAACAGCAACCACTTAGGGATGGAGTCTGTTTCTCGACGGTTCACATGTCGCTGTGACATACGTCAGCGCTGCGCTTTGAACTAAACTAAACACAGTTTCTGTCTCCTTGTGCCTCCTCATCTGCCAGTCGTGTTAAGGTAAACTGTCCCATTTGGAAGCAAAACAGTTCTGAGCTGGTGCTTGAGAACACAGAACACAGATGACACACACACAGACACACACACACACACACACACACACACACACACACACACTTTCTAGCTGAGTGTTTTAGTAAAACAGATGAAATAGCACATGGTGTTTTGGTGCATTCACCATGATAATGAATAACAGACATTCACAGCTTTGGTATTTCAAATTTTTCTTTTTGCTTGCTTTGTCACTACATACCATACCATGTGTCAGGCAGTTTTATGTCTTGGCTCAGGAAATGTCTGACAGGATGATCAAGCATCTATTGTGTTTGTGTGAAGGTCACAGGATTTTTGTCTTCATCAAAACTTTTGTCAATTGCAGAACAAATGTTTCTGAAAACATGAATTTGGCAAACTCCGCAAACCTATTGCAATTCCTGCAGTATGTAATGTACAATCGTCTTCTCTTTGTGTATTTCTGTGTGTATCTTGTGTATGAGATCACCTTATTATTCAATTCCATTTCACTACGTATTCAGGAGATATTTGACCTTGGTCGAATGCACCAAAATATAAAACACTGAAGTCACACTTTCTGTCATTGTCTAATTTTGCAAACATGAAGTGAGTCACTTTTGTGAATAGCATTCAGAACCCCGCAGAGACAGTGTGCTTACATGTGTATTAATGCGCAGTGTTGACACATGCATCGGTCTGGGGTAGAGGCATGTGTCGAACAAGGATGATTATTTCTGGATAAACAATCCACTTGTAAAAAAACAAATTGCTCCCTGCTGATTCGCACAGCTGTACATCCAAAACTGGAGCTTGATGGACACTTAATGAAGTCGGGAGAAAGGACGATCCCGATGAAAGAAACAACACACACAAATCACAACATCACGTTAACAGAACATTATCTGTAATCATTCAGGCCAAAACATCTAATCTAATCTGTTCTTCCCCACAATCTTATGAATTACAGATTACAACGAATCCAAATTACTGCCACACATTAATACATTTATGAAGAAAAATATTGTCCTTAACAATGAATCCAGAAGCAACGGAGTAGAATAAGATTCCACAGTGTAAGACAGATGTAGTTCAAAAACTCACTAGATATTTATTACACATATTATTATATTACATATATTATTACATGAATCAGCACCAGATGCTGACAGAGCATAAAATATTAACAGTAGTGTGTTTTTAGTGAAATGCTATGACGTTCTCTTCCTTCATTGCTTTGATGCCAGCGTCACCATTGTAACAGATGTTCTCCAGGGGCCGGTTAGAGATCGTTGCCAACAGCGGCTCAGGGCGAAGAACGATAGCTGCTACTAATCTGACAAGGCCAGTCTGCGGTCTGACCTCAGTTTGCTGAAGAGGATAACAAATTAAGAGATTAAGAGTGTGCACGCACACTTGTTCATGCAAAACAGTAACACATAACTAATTTAAAAAAAAGCTCACTAGGATGAGCAGAGGAGGAAACGAAGCTTGAATTTCCATGATGGAGGAAAAACTAGGTAAGATGGACATTGCTGCTGTTGCCGTCAATATGTTGGTAAAGAGTCTCTCACTTTTGTTTTTATGAAGTAACTGAATACCAGGCCTAGAACTGACGCGTGTCTTTCTGTAGAAAAGCTGGCTGTTTGTCCAATATTAATAAATCACTCACAATTTGGCAAAACAAAACAAACAAATCCTTTTGAAACACACAAGCTGCTTGTAGAATTGGCGATCTCAGGCTGTGGTCGTCAAATCCTAATCACCTCAGCTGAGTTTTTAAACCCAGAAGAACAGGACAATGTCTAAGTGGAATTAGTGGACAGAAGATTCTGACATTTTTATGTTCAGTTCATTGGAGGGATTGGGGTTAAAATAGCCAGAAGCAGCATGTCAGTGCAGGGCAGTATATTACAGATATAAAAAGACTAAACGTATTCACTGCTGTGGTTTTGGAAAGAGGAAATAGGGCAGACCGAAAAATGGCCTCTTATTGACCAGGGTACCATTCCACACAAGTGGGATCAACCAGCTGATTATATTTCCGTTGGGTTGTTGGCAGAGGCCGTGTGTCCGTGTGCAGCTGCTTCGTGGGATAAAAAGGAATGTTTTAGCTTTGGAGAAACTGGCTTGGTCTCATTGTTTCCTCTCATGTTTCCCTCTTTTCTCCCTTCCTCTGTCCCTCCTCTTGACACCACTGCTTTCCTATCTCTGTCCACAGCAAGACATGTTAACAAAATGTAAACAGTTTCCACCCCACGTTCAGTAAGCAACCAGGCTTCATGCTGCATCATCTATCACTTTGAACGAGACAACATCACTTACCAGGAATATTTGTCTTATTTGTAATATAAATGTCTAATTTTTAGTCAAAAAAACTCTTAATACTTAAAATAAAGCACATTACCATGAAAATTGTTGGAAAAAGTTTTTATTCAATCTTCCCTTGTTTCAAGTAAATTTTCATATTAGAAGTATAAAAATGGGAAAATTGTTTTTTCTTATTATAAGCAAAAAGACAAATGTTTTTAGTAAGAATTGTCATAGAATTGTCGAATTTTCTGAAGTGTTAGGACAGATAAATACCGACTGACATATTTTACTGGTGTATAAAACTGTGACGTAACCTGCACTGACATATTTGAAGGAAAATCTTTCAAAGGAATTTTCTCTTCTTTTAACAAAACTTTTCCTGATCAAGCACCAGGCAGGTTTCAAGGTCAGTCTGCAGTCTTTCAGCATGTCAGGAAGGCAGCGGGCAGAGCTGTGACTCACTGTGTATTAAGTTAGCTTTTCCATTCACTGGTTCAGGCCTGATGGAAAAACATGGAGAGGGACGTGGCGAGCCTGCAGGCTCATGGGTAGCACTGCTGTAGTTACAGCGGTATGACAGCCTTTTAAGGCGGCATGTACTGTAGCTTTTCAAGGTTTCACTCACTGTTTTTGACCAAATGTTACTATAGCTATGAATAACTACACCCAAATTGTACTATGATACTAGTACAAATACATGTTGCTTTTAAAACTGATGAAATCCTCAGATCAACATCTGCTGCTGGAGGTGGTGCAGTCTGCATGAACTTCCAGCCAGTTGGAGGTAGAATCCCATGGGGGAAAGGGTCCACATTGTGAATATTATCATAATTGTGCAGGAACTTCAGGATACATACATAAAGTACAGGGAAAAATGCTAAGACAAAATCACGATTAGAATACAGATGAATTTGAATAAAAGTGGTCCTATATGCAGTCCTGGTGGGTGTAAGACATCTAGTTATGGAATAATGTTTGCCGGCTGCATATCCATCTGCCTACATGTATTTAAATTGGATTTTCAGTCCTTCAGTATACCCCATTTCTGTATAGAAATCTGTTGTGCTTGAGCATTTCGGATAATATTAACTTGGCTTCATTCCCTCACTCTCTTCTATACTTGGTGCTTGTGTTTGTGTATCCTTTGCTCTTATGCATGAGCTGTTGGTCTTGTTCCTTTCATGCAGATGTGCTGGTGAGGACTCATTCCGTTTTGGCGAAGATGTGATTTGCATGCAGTGAGAAAACCTCGGCGGAGATTGGCGCTTTACAGAGTTTTGCTTTTGTTCCTTCTGTTCTTTTCTGAGCTTGTCCGCGGTGATGGGTGGCGATGCAAAACACTGGAAATAAAATGAACCACCAATTCCTATGACGCACAGGGCCAAGCCACACTTGCTAATTGATTTAATACATTTATACATAGAAGCTAAATTAACCAATAATTTCACAGGGTTTTGACAGTGGGTAGAACACCCCTCCACTATTTTACACCCCACTTAATACTTCTGCCTGTTTGCGCTTGGCAGCCTGTGTGTAATAAAGTTAATATTGTCAGAAGTCATCCCATCAGCTCTGTGAGGCTCATTTGCCACAGCGGAGAGAACATTGAACAATTCACTGTAAAACTAACCATACACCCACCTTGCACCATTGTGCTCCTCTCGGAAAATCTGCAGCCAGAAGTTGTTTAAACATACTATTAGATATTTGTGGCTGAGAATACACCACTGAGGAGTGGATGAGCAGCTGTGCGACTGTCAACACACGCCAATACACACGTTATCAGGAAGAAGGATTCAGACACACTGTGGAGGTCAATACTCAACCCCCAATGTCAAGCTTGTCAAACAAATAAAATGTCCTGAATTCTCTTCTTTCCTGCAGAGAGCGACTAGTAGATTTCAGTTGAAACTACCTCTGTGTAGGCAATAGGTCACGCCAACAGGCTTCTTGATGGTATAACACGCGCCTTGGTACTTTAAACCTCGGGCGATTTCCAGTGCAAATTGCTTTTCTTTCAATAGCTCAATTTCAGTCTCACTCCACATTGTACTCCCTATGCGTACTTCGTCTGAACTTTGTGCTGTACGACACACAAAATAAGACACAATGCTGATGTTGAATAAAGTCCAAGAACAAGATTCATTCTCCTCCGTTCCTCTTTCTTTCTTTGAATAATATCTTCAGAACTAATATTTCGGAGCAAAATGACAGAGGAGGGATCAAACTGTTATGGCTTTAAAACAAGACGACAGACTGAACGAGCACACGCAGCAAAACAAACAAAAGCTATCTACTGTCTGGTCTCACGCAAAACAAACTTGCTTTTGTTGTGAGATGACACCGATTTTTCGATGTATTTATGTGTCTGTACAAGACCACGGCACCTCATTAATGTCCTATACTTTATTGGGACTTTCTATAAATATGCAAATGAAGTGTGATTTGAGTGGAAAAGCAATCTAGGCTCCACATAAACGGCATTCTGAGCTTTCGATGCTCCTTTTCAGAGGGTAATTGCAGTCCCATACTCACATCCACACATAGGATATATTAGACTGGAGTGAAAACAATCACCTTCTGAATGAAGATTGACGACAGGTCCCTTCATAGTTTTCTCACCACTGGTAATATTGAAATGATTTTTTTTCTCCTGTAAATAAGCCATCAGGGTCAGTTTATCAATAGCTTGACTCACACATGATCTTTATGCAATGCTGGCGATTGCATGATCATCTGTCGGATCAATTCCCCTGTTTAGGAGCTGCCCTCAGTGATGAGACCTGTTGATGAACTTTGAGATGACAGAAGGCGTTTCCTTCTCAAAAGATATTTTTCTACAGATTTCTAAAGAAATTTAGATTTCTAAATAGGCTTCCACCAATATTCTACTTGTGTTTGTGTGTTCATAAGGCTGAGATAAAAGGAGGACAAAGATTCAAGGAAAGAATAGTGTGTGTGCTTCCTCATGGAATCTGCCTACACTGACAGCTGGAGTTCAATCTTGAAGCCAGTCAACGGAAATACCGTCTTATGTGTTTGTTTCAAGAGAAACAGATAAAAGACTTGTTGAAGTCGTCTGGGCTGCATCCTATGTAACCCCACTACACACAGCCGAAGCAACCAAGCTTGTTTAGCGACAACTGGGACCCACTTTCTTGATGGCGATGGGGGAGGAATGATATGAAATTGAAAATTCAGCGTCACAACACCCCGATGAACTTCCATTCCAGTGTTGCAGCATTTAATGTAAAAGGCCTCATGAAGCACATCAGACCATGTGTGTACCATGTGTGTACCAAACATGGTTGTAGTCAAATACAACAGGGATTTTCTCACAACTACTTAATTGAATTAAGCTGCCGGTGGAAATAACAGGATGCGTGACCAACAAGATATTAAACACAAGCTTCCTTGCTCTCAGTACAAGTTTCATCTTGGGTCAAAGCGGTGTGCTTGTCTCACAAATACATCCAGGAGGGCCATTTGACACTTTAACCATAGTAGAGAGTCTCATTACTAAAGCAGACGGTGTTTGCGAAGTGCCACGAGCCTTTTTTGTTATTCATGATGGTCAAAAAGAGGAAGGATGGGAGATGAAAAGTAAAGTGAAGCAAAAAAAAAAGATTCAAATATGCCATCAAGAGAACCCAGCTCAGAAATAAATAAGACAGAGAAAAAGAAAACAAAGGCGTAATAGAGGAGGGAACTAGGTGGGACACCTTGCCATCAGTGTGACCCCTGGGAGGGGGTTCCTGTCCTCTATCTCACTCTCCTGTGCGAGTCACAGCATTCTATTTATACAACACTGCAATCTTTGGCATTTCCTTTGTCAGGGTGTGTGTGTGTGTGTGTGTGTGTGTGTGTGAGGGGGGGGGGTTCCATTGTTTTTCTTAGCTGCTGTTCGATTGCGTTCACAGGCTGTGCACTGAAACATAAGCAGCTTGTAGACATTTGTTTGATTGCCTTCATTTCCCACTGATAAGGGTAAATATTGTCATTAATGGAAAAACTTGGCGAAGCATCCCGCAAAGGCTGAGCTCTGACGGACGGTTTGTGGATTTGTCAGATACTTATACTGAATACGGTGCCTTTGTATTCGTCCTGAAAAAGGCACCAAGCACAGCAACACACCTTTCCAACGGCAGCTCAGTTGTCTTGATTGTATATGCCACAACTTCTAAAACTCTTTGAAGCAGTTTGATTGCCAATATAAAGCTTGGAGACCATGACCATCAGTTTGGTCTGAAATGTGGTAGGGACACATTCGGAAGTGGCCTCCCCACTCACTGCACTGATCCGCGCTTCCTAAACACGTGAAACACGCCAGACTTCCCTTGGGAATCTTGACATGAACACAGATTTTAACAAGTCCTTGATATTCTTAACTGAGCCACTGTTCGGAATTGAACTCTGTCAGTTTAAACCACTGGAGATCGCTCAGGACTTCAGTGCATATGTCCATCCACAGTGAATCAGTATCAGCAATCCAGAAATCGACTTAATCGCCATAGTTTGATATCATTGTGGGTACCAAATGAATCTTGACAGAAAGTGCTGTCTCCACCACCCCAAAGTCAACGGCTGTGTTGGAGACACAAGCTATACCAGCGATCAGATAATCCATCACTGGACGTACATATGAGACGCCACATTGAGAAGAAGTACATGACTGAATATTGTATCGTACTTTAATTTGAATACACGGATACCCACAAAAAGGAAACACTTCATGGAGTTTAAGCAGAGTTCACTCTAGCGTACACTCAAAAGTGTTCTGAATAATGTATTAATGAACTGGGGAAACAAAAACACTCTCTCCTCTCTGTGGCCCTGCAAGCCGCCACAAATCAATAGGTTGTTAAACAATAGCCGCCCAACACCGCCACATTTTAAAAATAGCCCGTCCCTGGGGCACTGCAAAACCAAAGAGAATAATTGTGAAGGTTAACAATGCCTACTGCTGCATCAATACTGAACTGAAACGATGGCCTGGCAAGTGAATAAAAAGAGCTTAGTCAAAAGGGGTTTTTGGCTGGAGGATGGTTCACGAGGACTGTTCACGAGATAGAATGGCCAACATCAGAGGGAGGAATTTACAAGAGTAATGAAAGCACTCATGGCTCAAGTAAGTCACAGAGTAGATCTATACACATTTTCCTCCGTCTCTGCTCCAGTGCAGGTGGATGTGAGAATTACTAAACTGCTGGTGCTGGAAAGCAACGCAGGTCCTAAAGTCCTCTCAGGACCAGCGTCACTGCACCTGCTCTCACCAGTTTTGAGGAGTGGCACTGTGTGTGTTCAAAAGAAGCATTCCAGTCACTGACATGTCTCAAGCTAAATGTTACAAGGTGCAAAGTACTGCACATCCAACCCAGACCGCTTCGAGGCTTCCCAGTGTCAGACTAAAGCGAGGAGCCACCAACTAAGCATCTGTACTTGAGGAGCTGCGAGTGAGAACAGGCATTGTCTGATAGTCCACATTTAGCTCAGCGTCTTAAGAGGTTTGACGAATGCACTGTAACAAACCTGTCAGCCGCAAGCTGGGAGGAAAAAGCTGCTTTTAGGAAGACTGAGAGAAACGGCTGCTGGGTGGATGAAATGTGTACGACCAAAGTATATGTGTATGTGAATAAACGAATGAGTCAGCCAACCATGTTTTTATTTAACTCCTCTACACGGTGAACTTTTGTCTTTGTCTTCCAAACATCCTCGAGGCTGAGAACCGTCCTCTGGTTTGATCTCTTCAGGATTATTTTTTTCTTACATCTCTAAAGTTCATTCCCTTTTCAGCTGGCATCGCAGTGACAATGTTCAGTATCGAAAACAAAAGACCAGAAAAAAGGGCATGTTTGGTCTCCTTTATAGCTCGACTCTTTACGTGACCGATATTTGCATGCAGTCACGCATGAAATTAATTGGCATTTGTATTCTGTGGCTTTAAATATGTGCATTTCACAACTAAGTATTACATGTCATGGTGTTTAATTACACGTGTATCGATCCGTGCAGGACAGCGCTCGCTGGCCTACAACTTTCACACCCCCCAGAGAGAGCAGGGGGCTTTATGGGGAGGAACAGCAGAGTGTTGGTTCTGATCCCAGACTGCTTGTGCCAGCAGGTTAGATCATGGGAAACAGAGGACGCTGTGAGAGCGCACACAAGCAGCTGGCTGTTAACTAGCGTGGTGGGAGGCTGGCCGCCTCCTCTGCCTCAGCTGCTGTTTGGGTGTGATGGAAAAACCCTCCTCTGTCTTTTCCTGTTGGGAGGTTTACCGTGTTTCCAAAGGCATTAGTGAAGGGATATAACTGTGAACGCAAACACAATTAGTTGTGTTCAGTCTAAGCAACAGAACAGAAAGTAAACCTTCGGATGTAAATCCGCCTGTAATTACTATTCTATATTTGTTATTCAATTGCTGCATTTCTTTGTCTGCCAGTCAAACTTAATTCCAACGTTTCATATCCAGAATAGAAGCTATTCTAATTCACATGTTTTCTATATGCATCTAAACAACTGTTTCAAGCTGACAGACAATATTTACTCCAAATTTCATCTGCCACATATATACCTTTAAATTTCAATAGATAGAAGGATAGAGAAGGAAATGAATGCAGTCTGGGAGAAAAATCAATGAGACGACTATATTGAAGAAAAATAAAAGGTTATTCATCATTGCCTGCATCAGATTCTTTCCAATGATTTTATTTCATCATCTGAGGTTTGAAAGGTTTTAAATCTGGAGAAAGTGGAGTCCGAGTCTGAAGGTCGACCTGTGCCTGCAGCTTATTGGCTTTCACTGGTTTAGGTTTCAGGACTGGACCATGAAACTCAGATGGCAAACTCCCAGTTTGCCATCTGAGGTGACCTGCCACACATCGAATATTATATTTCTAATCTACAAAGCAGCATGTCATGTGATCTGTGTACAGTTGTCTAATGGTGCTTTGACATAAATCATGCAATACAAAATGCTGTTTTTGAGCATTTTGACTGAGCACAGATGCTGCTGCAGTCAGTTTCTATTCCACAGAGATCGTTCTACACACTGATTTACACAAGTCTGATGAAAACATGAAATTCTGGTTTCAGGTCTGGAGGTGAAAAAAGCTTAATAGGCAGATTGATCAGCAGACTATAAAGAAGAACAAATCCTGATGGGACAGTGAACCACATCTAGTTTGCAGCTCTGTCTGTTTAAACACTGATCAAATGGAAAGGGCCTTTTTATTAAACTAAGTTAAGTTTGACAATTCCACAAGCGTCATAGTACCTCTCATTCATCTCTAAGAGTCGTGTTCTATTCACATCACGCTGCACGCTAGTTGACCAGACGGGTGCAATTGTTCTGTTCTCGTCTTAAGTTCCAACACAAGCATGGTCAGCTGTCTTTTTCCCCAATGGCAGCAACAAATGCAGACTTAAACATGCTCATAGAGACAAGTTTTTACAGGTACTTTTATTTTAGAGACCATATCTGCTCACTGAGCTTATTGTTGAGAGGATTTAGTGAAAATACTCGCCTGAATTTGTTGTGGAAAGCTGGAACACTGTGACAAATGCTGAGGAGAGGAGTGGAGAGTGGGGATTGAAAACATCAGGGGGAAGATGTAATGCTTCTCCTGTAATGTAATGCAAGTGCAAAGGCCACATGACATTGACCAGTTCACACCTGGGGGGGTTTGTGGTGTGTGGCGTGTCCTGTCTCGTGTTGTACTGCGTATTCTACTAGTAGCAGCAGTGTTTTCAATTTCATATCAGCCAATGGAAAAATTTCCATTTCCAAAAACAGAATAAATGTTTGATTATAAGTAACATTCACAGCATTTCAAGGCTGGAAAATAAATTTGAAATTAAATATTATTTGTGATAAATAGTCTATGATGAGATACTGGTGAGGCAAATGACTCAGGTCACATTATTAAAATGAAGACACAGAGGCAATAGGTACGATTTTTCTTCTGTTTAA
>CAAKHB010002136.1:203354-248295 GCA_901007665.1 Aeoliscus strigatus | reverse complement strand
GGCCGAACAAGCAGGTGCGCTCAGCAACTGTCAGCAAGCAGCATCCGTCTACCTTTGCTCAAATTATTGTTTACTGGATTTAACTGTCGATTCACATTAATTATGACAACATATGACATGACTTATCTAGTCTTCAAAACTGTCTATGGATCCCAACTTCCTGTCTGCCACTGCCCGTAAATCTGTCTGAGGCCTCAGCTATACCGCTGACCTGAAGGCTATTCTACTTCCTGCCCCTGCCATGAGTAATGAGCTCATCATCTCGACCGCATCAGAGGTGGCCCAGAAATGAGACGAAGACTCCCTGAAGAGTCCTTTCCTGCGTCTGTGTCTCATGGCATCACCACCTCACACCTTTAGGGAGACTAGCAGTAAGTGTTCACTCTAATGGGGACTCTCCCGACCGAATGACTGATACGTTGGCCCAACAGTCATCAAAGTGAATATTGAAGCCATTTCTCACACAACTTCTAAACACTTCTAACTTCCATTAATGGCGTTTTCAAACAAACAAAGCAGTCTGAGAGGTGCTTCTTTCTCAGTATTAGCTCCTCTGTCATGCTGATGAACTGTCAGTCTGGGTCCGCTATAGAGCTGTCGACATCATTTCTCAACCAGAGAAACAGTAAATTTACATTAAAACCATCATTTGTTCACTGGATGTTCACAAGATGGTGAAGGCAACGCTCATCAGTGAACTGTCAGACAGACAATGGCACAGGTTTGAGGGTGTCATCTTTAGAATATGACTGAATGAATCCACTGGTAGAATATTGTACTGCAATCCATCTGTTTCTTGAACTGCAAAGCAAAGGTGTGTGGCTTTCTTGAAAACAAAAGATATGCTTAGAAAAAACAACAATAAAAAATGACAACAAAACGCAGAGCGCAAAGTGTGATGAACTTCTGAAAAACGAGGAGGCGGTGACAGAATGAGAGCACGCCGCTGTGGACAGCAGACACACTGTCCATCGGAGACTTGGCCTCACTATTGTGCCGCTGCAGCTAAATCACGAGGGGTAGATTACAAATCAAATTACCATCAGATCAGCACAAGAGCAGAAGAGAGAGAGAGAGGGAGAGAGGGAGAGAGGGAGCGAGAAAGAGAGAGAGAGAGAGAGTGAGGAAGAGAGGACAACTTGTATACATGACAAATGATCGTCACTGAACCAAAACAGTGTGTGTCCACAGGAAATTCGTCGGTCCTCTCAGGGGCATATTATATATCGCTGTGGTCCAGAGTTGTACTCAGCCAACATGAAGTGATTACGGAAAACACAATTGCACAAGACTTTGTCAGGAATATTCAAAAACATTGCAGAAGGAAGAAACTGCAGAGAGTGATGAGATGATCATAAGTTTACTCCAACGTTATGGAACTGTAAGCATCAAATCATTGATTACCAATACATTCACAACTGAAACCACTTGTGTGTCTTCACTATTGGGTGTGATAAAACACCACTAGTCAACTTTTTAAACAAATCAGTAATAATGATCAGCAGGTAAGAATAACCTGGGTGTGTCATCGCTTCATCAGCTTTCCATTTGTCTCACCATCTAAAATCTGTTGTTTTCTAATAATAGCTGGACTGCAGACTTCCCGTTTCTACTGCCGCCTGCACAAAGAAAAGCAATGTGACACGACAATGATGCACTTTGTTCTTCCCTGCATTCTATAAAACAAAGGTAAATTATTGTGGGTAATGTGAGATTAGGGTTTAAACATTGTGAGGGTTTTCGCATTCATTAATGCTGAAACCTCCAGGATCCCATTTATCACAGATCAGTGTCACATTAAGGACATGACAAGATTTAAACTGACAATTTGCGTGTAAAATAAAACAAATAAAATAATATACTCCGTAAAAAAAATCCACCGTACTTTTGCCGGGACAATCTGAGGTTGGACCAAAGTGTCTTTAGTGGTTGGGAATAGGCTGCATTGTAACATTAGAAAAACATACACATAGAATGCGTTGAGTCTGTGTCATTTAACCATTGGTCAATTTGTAATATTGCGAAAACTCTTGACAAATTAAGTGCACCGATAATGATGATTTAATCATAATGAAATCACATATGGTCAACAACAATGGTAAGGTCACTTTTTTGTAATATTGCACGTAGTGATGCCGCCCAAGTTAACAATGTGTGCGTACTGATCATTGCCACACTACTGCGGCAGGAAAAGTGAGGCGACAGAGGTAGATAAGATAGTGAACCTGTAGACAAGAGATGGGGAAAAAATGGTGTGGTGAAATGTGGGTCAGACGGAGAGACAGTGAAGAGACAGAATGTGTAAACAAGTACAGGACTAATCTCATTAGCTCTCATTGTCCTGGGACTGTGATCAGATGCTTGATTGAAGGATGTGGGAGAGTGTGTAGATACAGAGAGAGTAGGGGGGGTTGGTGCACATATCCTATAGAGAAGAAATAAAAAATGTAAAACGTGTCACAGGCATATAAAAACTCTTTTTTCTGTGTCATATCTGCTGTTTCCTTTAATTTCCTTTCAATGAAGACTGGCCTTAGTAATACATGTTAGCAATTACTTCATATCGCACAGTTGTTCAGTCACGTAAGCACACAAAGCTGAATGTATGAAAAAACGAATGCCTTCTGATGACTGTTATTTCTCAGTATGTGCACAATGAACTCTGAACAATGAACTTTCCTTAATATTTAAGAACCAGTAGGACACTGACATGAAATTACATCAAGTGCTTCCAGATATTAAGAATGGGCCAAAAATGCCTTTCACACCGTTAGTGCAGACACCATGAAATAGTCCATGAAGCTGTTGTCAAAACACAGACTGCGACTTGCTGACAACCTGAGAGCGATTTGAAAAGTGCTGTTAAGGTGATGGCAGTCACATCAAAGACCATCTCATTCTGCCATTCCTTTCTGCCCGTTTTGTCTTCTCTGCTCATGTGCTTCAGTTTCGTAAACTTTTCTTCACATTTATTTTCATTAAGCTACAGAGGCCTTAAGTTATCACCCTTCTCATCCTAATTTCCCCATTCATCTTTCTCCTTTCACCCCTTTTTCTTTCCCCGCTCTAAGTCAGAGGTGCATCAGAGCTCTTCATCTAGCCGATGTCAGGCGTCTGTCAGCGCCCTGGCCAGACTCAGAGTGATTGATTTCTGACCCACCTGCGTCGTTCACGATCACCAAGTGTCCACTGTTTTACTGCCCTCACTGTCTCCTCTGGATCTCGATTACTGCAGCACCTAGACACTATCTCTCAGTCTTTGCATGTATGTAGGTGGAAGAGAACCGCCTCTCCAATTGCAAGAGAAGACTTTGAAGGCTGGTGAAAACGGTTTCCAACATGATTCCCGAGCAATCTCATTTAAAGTGGATGTACAACAACTAGTTTGAAAGGAAGAAATCCATGAAAGCCACTGTATCTGTATGGTAATTTATTAAATCACTGTTTTTTCCTTCTAAAATCAAACAAATCTGCATGGATATATGTCATCAACTTTGACGGGAGTGAGCGCAGAATGGTCCGGCACATTTTGTTGAAGGCCCAGGATGTGTCAGTTTGACTCCAGGACATCAAGTGATGAAAACAAATCAGAAACACTCTAAAATACTCTTTCATGTCCTGTGGTGGTCTCCAGACTGAGTAGGAATACATAAGAAGAGCTTCAGAGTGGAAGGAGCAGCACATCACCTCCCTTCAGCGCTCTCACCTGCGTGCCAGGCTTCTTTGATCACACACAGTGACCAAAAGCGACCTCTGCATCCAGAGCGAGGTAGCCCTCTAGATCTCACTATCACAACCTCCTATTCTTGTCTGTAACACTCTTAATCCGCCCCCCCCACACTTTCTTTCTGCCCTTCCACTCCTCTCCTTGTCCCCTCCTTCTCTCCATCTGCCTGGCAGGGATAACCGAGTGCCCACCAAGATGCAACAGAAGGCATCTTTGAAAGCCAGCTCCTGCTGCAAAGCTTTCATCTAGAGCTGTACCTGGCCAAGGCAGGCTGCAGGGCACCTGAGCTGTCAGGAGGCATATACCGGAGTCGGATGGAGAGATGAGACACACTGGAGCTGAAATGAAATGCTCCAAGTGGGAGGGTGAAAATGACCTCTCTAACATTATTCTATTAATTCCAAGGCCCCAAAAAGAGAGTAAATTAGTGGAAAAGTGACATCAAAGGTATGAACGAGTGAGCGTGGTGGAAGCTAAACTGGAGCAAGATGATGAAATGAAAAACACAAAAACCCTTTTGAGAGAAAACCCCTGCTAATGTAGCTTCATTGAGTCTCAGACTGAAAGTGTTGAAAAACCCAAAACAAAGAAAAAAATCATGATAATTCAATCCTGTCAGAAACAAGAGGTAAGTAGTGTAAATATATTCCAGAAGAGCACACCACAGACGTCAAAGACAAGTGGCAGGTGAGGCCAACGAACGGATTCGCCGGTAGCCGTCTGTCTGAGATCTGAGGAGGAAAATCAGACAGGAATGCTGCAAGACAGGATAGTCCTTCGTCTTGGATGCCACGCCTGGAAGCACAGGCAGGAATCATTACTGGGGCAGACCGTATGATTAAGGCTGACAAAACCTTGTCTGCCTCAGATTACTCATTCAACTGCCTGTGTAATATGACTAAAAATAGAAAGTCCTCTTTTTAGCCAGTGGATATCAAAATGTAATCACTTCTCAACAGACTATTATTGAAAGATCTTAGTCACTGTCTTGTCAGATAAAACCACAATGACAAATGCATCATTCATATTGAAGATAAAAAGTGTAACCATGGGAACTGAACAACAGGTTCATTGGGAAAATGTGAATTAATATGGATTGCAGCACCCTCTAGATGGACGCAGATACAAATAAAAAGCTACATTTGTAAGCTTCTTGATTACTGAGTGATGATTTGTGGATAAATTACAATATTTTACATGAACAATTACAATAATTGCAATAACAAGATGGACTATACAAAGTGTAAATGTTGATCTTGGGAGGAGCTGATATACTGTGTTCCAGAATCAGCTCCTAACAACTCATTTATGAAATTAAGTCGACATGCCAGAAATGTTTTCCACTAAAGATGAATAAAGTTACGTGTTTTTTGTTCAAATGCCACCATTAGAAAATATGAATGCCTGTTTGAAATCTAAGTTCATAGGTGAAGAATAATGACTTTATAATCCAAAAAAAGAAGCTTTTCCAACCAGTTGTGCTGCCCCCTGTTGGCCACTGGACAAAACGCCAAGTTAGGACTGATAAACAATGTTTTGGTTGATGTATTATATTAGCAGAAGTGACAAATGGCATCACATCCATGCTGCTGTTAAGTATTAATGTTTGTCACTTTTGCAGTGGCTGCATTTCATCCATTTCCCATTTTTCATGTTTAAACAACTCACAATTTATCTCAGAATTATTCAATGATTTACTGTTATCTTTGCCAGTGAATATTTTAATTTCATGTTATGAGTTCCATATTAATTTCACACTCTCTTTTACACCACTACTACTATTAATAAACCAGAGACATTTTTTAAGGTCACTTAATTTTTCTAATTAGGTTTATTTGCGTCTCACTGCCGAAAAAACTGCGGTTGTAAATCACACTGAAAACACTTAACGAGTAGGGGTTATTATTGATGTGAATTCTCACATTAACATGCAGCCAAGTAAGTGTGTGTTCATGAACAAAGTGGTTTAGCACAGCCAATATCTCCCCCCTTGTGTCATCCGCCATATTCTCTCAGTCACTGAGCTGCATCAGTGCGCCAGGATTCTCCATAATTAGCCGATAACACTCAATGAATTGAACAGCGGTCCAACAACTTTCCATCTACTCTGTACTCCTAATTAGCAGCAACACTTTCAGTTCAATAAACAAAGTAACTCTTTATGGTGCATTAAGAATATGAAACATAGCCACAGATGGAACCACATGGAATTGTATTGTAAGAGATTCAGGCAGGGCAGCGTGGCCACGGAGGTTCAGTATTGAGGCAGGATTATGGTGGAAGGTGTGATAAATACAGTCCTTTAACCATTTGTTTGGCTTTCAGAGATCTTTATGCTGTGATAAAGAGGACTAATTCCACCCCATTATCATTCCCTCTGGACACTAGCATAAGTTAATGTCGAGCTGTAAATGTGAGTTTGGAGAGACGGGAGAAACAGAGCACATATCAAATGTCCGTTACTGCAGCGTAGTGGCGTCTGAGCATGGTCTGTCTGAGCTTTCATGACCATGAGATGGTGACGCTCTGATAGCCACCGACACAAACTGGAAGAGGTTTTCCTCACATTAATCAAGAATGATTAATGATGGCTCTTCCATGAATACTTGGTGCAATTTTAACCTTCTCATCTCCTTCTGTATTTCCGATACAGCATATACTGTATTTCATATTCTGCAACCTTCAGGCACAGCCACTGCTTCAAAGCAACTTCTATATTTCCATTTTATTTTTTATATTCAGCTTTTGATGATGAAAGCTTTCTGGCCACGAACGGTCTGGACCGAGATGTTGCTATACAATTTGATACCTAATACTGTAGATGCGCACATTTTCATGAGGTCATCTCAGGTTTTTTTTTACATCTGTAGTGAAAAGATTTGTCAAAGGACGAGGCTCTCTGAACGCCAGTTGCAGGAACTTGCCAACAAATCATCTATAAAATCAAATCATGTGTAAGAAATGAAAAGCAAAGAGACGGTGAACAGCACAAAGATGCACAAAACTGATTACTGACTAACAATGTGTGTACACACACACACACACACAAAATAAAAATATGCAGACAGAGGCTTTTTTCCCCCCAGGCTTAAAATGGAGGTTGATCAGTGTTCCTGTTAAGGACAGCAATGAGAGTGTTAAGTTAAACTTGAAGAGGTGAAGAGTATATGTATTTTACATGTCTGACTCAACAGTAGGATCAACATCATCAACAAAACAAAACATTAAATACACACTGAAACAGACAAACACTCGGTAAGAGCTAAGCTGAGGAACTTGAACGAAAGTATGTGAAAGTAAATGTGAACAGTAGATGAAGAGGGAACCTCAGCAGAGCGGCCATTTCTGTCATGATGCACAGACATCACTGGCTGTTGTACATAAGGAGCTCACAAATACTATTAACCCCTGCTTCTAAATCAACAAAGAAAACAAAAAAGGCTCAGTGAGCGACAGGCAGACAACACACACAAAGATCCTTTTTACTTTTATATTAATAAATGCTACTTGTACATACTGTATGTTTAGTTTTAGTCAAAGTTTCACTTACGTTTGCTAGTAATTTGTGTGTACCATGCTACAAAGTATCTTCTCTTTTTTACTGTAATTTTTAGCTGCTGTAATGTGTGGGATCAATAAAGTACTTCCATTCTATTCTATTCTATCATGGAATAGTCATGTTTCAACTGAATACACTTTCATGTTTATACATACATACGTTTATGCATCTTATGCATCAACCTGACTCAGCCGGCACACCAGGTACCTCGACTGCTTGTATTGATTTGCAGCCTTCCAGTGAGATAAGTCCGTATTTTTAGTGTTTCTCAGCCATAAGTTAGGAAAACAGCAACAGGAAAGAAGGAAGGAGACAATTTTCTGCTCACAAAATCACTGAATAATGAGAAAATATAATTCTGTATTCTACTAACATCTTTCCCTCTTGATCAATTTAAAAAATATAGATTTTTTCCAGGCCATTAAAAACAACGTACTATTAATATGCTGAAAGGGAGCATCCCACACAGATGAACGTCAGCGAGTCAGTGTAAACAGGATAATGAGTTCTGAACACTGCTGACACAGTTTTGCTCAAATAAAACACAGTGGGCAGGAGTGATGACTGGACCAACTATGTTCAATTATCCTCCCTGAGCAGACGCTGTCGCTGAGCTCCATCAGCTCAACCTCTGCTGAGGCGGAGTCCTCCACTCTCGACTGCATCTTACTCATATGAAGAGAATAAATTAACTGCCAAGGCTTTGATGAAGCAGAAGAACAGAACAAGAGCTCCTTGGAAGATAAGTAGTATGATATATTTTATATCGCTTAGTCTCTCCATCAGTATTTGCCCGGGAGGACACAGATCATCGGGTGGCTGCTGGTTTACTGGAAGTTCCCAGCAGAAGCCACAAAAAGGCTGGAGATGCGGTGTTTGTTTGTTGTGGTCCAAAGCTGTGGAACACACCTCCAGGGATCAGGGAAACCAGCTCTTTAATGTTTTGAAGACAAAGCTTGAAAGCCTTTTTCCACACTAGCTTTTAACTAGCTTACGCCCGCTTACTTCCTTTTAACAGTATTTTCATTTCAGTTCTAACTGTTGTCTTTTAATGACTCAATAAATATATTTTGTTATAGAGCACTTTGATCTGCAAGTTTGTATGAAAGCTTATATAAAATAAAGTTATTATTATTCATGCTGACAGATAAATAATACTTTCATTATCGCAATAGGAGTGCATGTGATCCTCTTACATTTAAAAGTCTAAATGGCTGTAAAGAGTTTTGACCTATCAAACATTGAAATTGACTGATTCATGTTCAATGTTTATAAATAAAGCATTCAAAAATAGTTTTGGTTGTTTAGTCAGTCGGACGAGCCTACTTTATATATAATTATTATTAGTAGTATTATTGTGGAAGTTTTTTGTTACTAGTTAAGATGTATCATCATCATGATTCTGAACTGTTATCGCCCATCGCAGGTTTTTGTCATACGCAGACCTATCATCTATATCTACATATGTGGACATGACAAGTTGGCAAGAGTTCAGCATGTTTCCATGGGAACTTTTTCAGAGAAAAAAACCCAAAAACTTTACAAGAAGGGTGTTGGCCAGCTGTTCCAGGATTAGCTCAGCAGACGCTCATCACCACCCTTTATCAACCTCCACTGCATCTCTTTGTCTCATCGGCGAAACTAGCACCGATCCTTGCACTGTTTCCTGTTCTGATATGACCTCACACACGGCTCAATGCAAACACTGTGCGTCAACCTTCAGCATTTCTCCCTTTGCCAGGGAAAGCTGCAAAAGGCCTTTGAAAAAAAATGCAAAGTTTGTGGGAATGAAAGAGAAGTGTGAGAGTGTGTGAAAGCCTGTTTCCACCAATTTATAAGGCAACTAACTGGTGGGAAATTTCAGCTGGATTTTCAGTTTTTCATGTATTTTTTGCGTCCAACTTCAATTACGATGATCATGTGTTTCAACTTCCAGGTGAGGAAATTTCAACAGTGAGAGGAATCTGTCGGTTTAAAAGACATGAGAGGTGGTGAGAAAAGACTTATACTGGACACTTGAGACATCAAATCATATGTCCCAAAAAAAATATCGGAGCACTTAAACTTTCAGTTTGACATTTGCATTTATTTACATTACACATTTTGTGTTGTGAAATTAATGAGACCCACAGAGAACTAATCAGCTTCGTCTGTGGTGTATTCACTTGGGCTGTAAGTCTCCACCCCCTGCAGACATTTCAGGAAGGGCAGATTGCTTCACCTTAATAAATGTCCAGTCTTCTCTCAGTCCAATGCACTCTTAATAATGAACTCCTAGGCTCTCCTAGGCATCTCCACTCAGGAGAGGACAGGGCTCACCTTTTTTAACAAAATGCCTCAGAGTTGGCTCAAAGTCAGGAAGTGGGAAAATCTGCTAGCATCATTCAATTCAGCCATACACCAGAAAAAATGGCTTCAACCCTCTCATGGCTGAGGGAGTATCAAGACTGCCAAGAAATGTCCCCTTTGACGTATATTTGTGAAAGATTATTCTCAGAAATGTTCTTCCTATAGATGCTACTCTTGAATCACACTGATGTGCCACCATGCTGCATTTTGGGTCATTGATAACTGGTCAGGGAGATGTTATTCAAATCGGATGTGTCATTTGCAGAGGCATTCCAGAGGACACACTGGAGCCCTATCAGGCTGCACAAACAACACTGAGTTTACTCTGCTGCAGAATGCATATTTTTACCCATTTTTGGGTTTCACTCAAACAAATGCTGCAATGGTCTTTCACTTTTCCATCAGTTGCTGAAAGCTTCCGTCAGTTCTTTCAACAGCTGAATGAGACAAATTACAACAAACACGTATACAGTGCAGGTTTGGGGAGGTACTGAACCAGGGGGATTAAATGGGACATACAGTGTTACATCAGATCTATGTCTGTGTTTGTGTATCTGTGTGTGTGTGTGTGTGTGTGTGTGTGTCTGCGTATCAACTTCATTTTTGGTTTGGTTGGCTGAATTTCATGGTGTAGGAGCAACACATGGCCAAGGTAGAAGCCATTCAATGTTTTGACAAATCCATTTATCACAGTGATCTCAACAGAGGTAGATGTACTGTACAGTCACACACCTGAAATCATTGAATGAAACATACAAACTCAAATCTGTTGCATTCTTCTCTGGATGTGTAACATAGACTTTGTGCATCACAATAAATTACATGTTTCTTTCTTGATAAAATGCCAATGTGGGGCTTCTGCTTAAAAATAGCACTGCACTTAACCTACAAAAAGGAAATGGAGCAAAAACCACAAGGTGACTAATCATGCCAGACACAGGGCATTAGTGTCATTTCCAGCTAAGATTCCTTGGACAATGGACCGTAATTAACATTGATGGACAGATGTCCAAAGTTAGTGAGGGGGATGAGAAGTGAGCATGGGAGGACTGAAATGGGGAGAAAAGTTGCAGAGTGCAATGTGTGTGAAATCAAATGCACAGGCAGGAGAACGCGGTTGCTGAGTGGGAGTCGTCTTAGTCCTTTGTTCTTCCTGTGGCGCTTCCTGCAGCTCATATTTTGCTCTCGTCCCACTCTACTGTCTTCCTCTGCACCATCTAAATATTTCATATGTAGTCTGATGTTGTTTTAGGGATCTGTCCCACTCTTTGATCAGTAAAACTGTCATAGATTTGTTGCTGGTGTGCAGCCGTTGACTGAGGAAGAGGCAATCAGGACAGGCTCACTGAAAAAAGACAAATCAGTAAATAATGCATAATCAGCCAGTCTTCCGCTGTTTTATTAAAGACCTAGTTGGTGTTCTAGTCTCACTCCGTCTTCAAAGATGTTTTTGTTAATCGTCGGGTTTGGTGTCGTTTGCCCTGAGACACTGTCCACTGATGAAATGTAAATACATTTAAGGTGCAACACCCTTAATTGTACAACTTTTAAGTATTACCTTGAAATACTAAAAAACGCAAATGTTCAGTAGCTGGATGGTTGACGTGCTGTATTCACCACAATGATTTCAGCTCTTGTTGCGTTTCTGAGCCAAACTCCACTGACGCTCAAGCTTTGATGTTCCATCTGGGGTCCTGAACAGCAAGAAAAAGTGTGCTAAAAATGGGGCCTAAAATCTGAGTGTGAGAGGAAATGCTGCCGCTGCTGTTGCCACTGCCATAATCCTATGGGTAATCTTTTACATTTGATCACCACGCATGAATATGAATGCTGTTCCGCCTGTCCTTGAAAAATATCCGGCAGTTGCGCTTGACTGTTATTCAAAGGACTAGATCCAACCTCTAGCAACAAGAATAGTGGCACACATTTCAACATTCTCAGTGTGGTGGTAACAAAACAATGGATAAAAAAGGTCCAAATAAAGAGAGAGCACTATACTGCCAAATGATGCCAAGTAGACGATTACAGATGGTTGGCTTTGTGAGGGAGGACAGAGAGCTTGAGTTTGAGTTTTGAGTTTACTGAATTTGCACTGTTTTATTGTAAATTTTCTCCCTTTATTCATGGACACAGAGTCTGCGAAAGGTCAGAATGAAGCTTGTGTTGGATGGAGTGAGGAAGGCACAGCAGAGAGGACATGAATGCTGAGAGGAGAGGTGACAGGATTCTGGAACGGCGACTACTAATCCTTGGCCCGAAAAGAGACTGACAATGTGTTTGTTGAAGCAGCCGTACAGTCACACACAATAATGCACAATGATTGGAAAAGTCTGTTCCACATAAGCCTTAACCTCGGTGAAAAAGCGAATTGTATTCTAAAATGAAATGTGCTGAGAGAGAAATTGAAATTTGACTGGTGTGCCAAACAGTTTTGAAAGTGCCTATTTACTGCGATTGAAATAGACATTTTAAAAGTAAAAGTGAGAAGTTCCAGCAATAGATTCAGAGATGAACGATGAAAGTTTGGTGTTCATACTGGATGCCAATTGCATGGACAAGCCACAGATGCTAAAACCAGCTGAAAGTGTCCCAGTCAATGGGAATTTATATGTCGAAATATCACCATAGTGGGAAGAGACTGACTAATGTTGGTACGTTGGTACGTTCTCCCTTTAGGAATCAGATCAGACTGATATATAATTGCCTAAAACGTCACACACATTTCTGACATTGTGGCGAGCAACACCATGGTATGACCGAAACTAGAAACATGAGATTCACAGGTCTTAACGTTGACTGGTTCCCATGAGTGAAATCAAGGATAAAAAGCCGTCAAAGAGAAACCCACTACCCACCCAGTGGCATGTTTGAAGTATAAGCTGTTAAAGAGACAAGCATGAAACAGCCTCTTTGTTTGGAACAGAGAACAGTGGCATGATATCTGGTGGGTATTCCCCTCGCATCAGGGAATGTCACTTCTGACACACACATACACAAAAACATACCAACCAGGACCAAACAACTGGATTCATACATTCTCGTTCACACGCAGATATCTACTTCACTCTGCTGTGACAGAATATGCCCTTTGTTCACGCTCTTTGAGGGAGCATGGCTGAACCATCAGCGGGGTCTCTGGGAACGGACATGAATAAATGGGACTGTCCTTCATTGTAGCATGATGGGAGCAGCCAAACACCCACAGCCGAAGATTTTCTAATCTTTATCAAAGGCCCTTTTGAAATAGGACACAGCTCCATCCACAGTGAAGGCAGAAATATGCAAATGAGCCAAGCCGCAAAAATGTGTCTCGATACAATGACATAAGCAAGGATGCACCACTGGGAGACGTTACGAAGAGGTCTTTCATAACTGATACAAGACTTTTTAGAAATTTGTGTATGGCTAGATTTAAAAATGTTGGTTTTCCCCAGAAATACTGATGATTCAGAGCCTGGCTTAGTGTCCATGGAACACAGACTGAAGTAATAGTCAAAAAACTGTCAGAACTGTTTGACTCTGGTGCCACATTAACTGTAACAATCTCAGGATCTAATCCTGCTTCTCTTCTGAGATTGGTCAAAAAGCTTTCAGCTACATGAGATGACTTAGGGTTCCCTCAACTGAACAAACCTCTGTCAGTCATCTTTCTGGTCTTAAGTCATCTATGTCTGAAACAAAATACATTTTCCCCAAGTCCAGTCTCTAAGCACTCCAAATGTTCATTTCTCATCTAATGCCAATGTTGTGGGCTTATTAATGCTTTTTATCTTAATCACACAGCTACAGCAGCTAGACACACACGTACTGCCAGAAAACTCTCTTGACTATGAAGAGAGCTAATTAGTGTGGATAAACACTGGAGTGTGCTTGTTTAAAGCAAAGAGCGTCCTTTGTGATTGATTTGTAAGCAATATCTGAGGAAAGGTCACCAGGAGGCTAAACCCAACAGCTTTGGCAAGTGCAGCATGGAGCCTGGAGAAGAAGTTTGTGGTGAAATATATACACATATTTATAGTATATCTATACACCACATACAGGTGATGTCGGAATGATTTTTGAAGCACTAATGGTTTAAAAATCTGTGATATATTGTTTAATTAGCTCATCACTATAGTCTGATGACTGATAATACACAAAATAAACAGTACATCAGGCTTTTAAAAACTGTAGTACTTCACAAATTCCGTCATGGCAGAGGCAAAAAGATCGAGGGTGATGTTTGTGGAGGAAACTAAAAGGAGAAAACAAGAGTGGTAAGATATATTCCTGCCACCTACCACTCCTCCCTCCAGGAGGTGTAACAAAATGTAAAAAAAACTAAACCAAAACAAATATGAGATATGGAAAAGACTGGTGAGAGAGAGAAGAGCGTGAAAGAGGTGAGGCAATGCAGACAAGAGAAATACCCTGATCTGTGCAACTATGAGAGCTCTCTCTCTCTCTCTCTCTTTCTGTCTCTAACAGAAACTGACATTTCATTTCCTCTATTTACATTAAAATAGTTTGAGTTGTGCTCTGTAGATGACAAACAAGATCATATTTGTGTGTATGGGTGAGGGAGGGTGGGTGATACGCATTAACATTTGCAAGGGATTATATATCCATAGTGCCATCTAGTGTCTCCAGGAAAAGCACACAAACACACAAGAGTTGTAAATGTTATGCAGTCAGTCTGAAAACCCTCAGATAGATCACAGATGCTCACATGAATGTCACTGTATGAAGGAATGAATACAAGAAAACTGACATTCAAATCAGAAATCTAAAAACACCAAAACCTCATGCCTAAACAAGAAAAGAGACGTGCATACTACAAAAATATTAATGTTATATATTTATTCTAATTAGTTACAACTTTATACAGTATTTCAGAACCGCACATACATGGTTTAAAATAGAAAACACTACTTAGAGTGTGTAGTACACAGCAGTTTAACATAAATCTGTCAGAGATCAACAGATCCACCTGAGTTCTGCTGAGCTGCACAAACACAGAAAATGGGTCGTTTGCTTTATTTCGCGACGGTACTCAGCAGCAGTGCCAGGAACTGTTGTTGCTGCTTAAATTCAGCAGCTCTGTGCTGTGAAATCCATTATGAAACAGCCTCCTCTGCCTGTGTGTGTGTGTGTGTGTGTGTGTCATAAACGCTGCTTAAGGGGGTATCCGCTGGGTACCAAACCAAATTGCTGCTTTTCCTCCTGCTTCCTCATCCAAGTGTCATCTGCACATCTGCTCCAGCCTCCAGCTTTTTATTCTATCCACTATCCAGGCCGCATCACCGTGCAGCGTTTACTCACAGGCACAGAAAAAAAAAGATATGCAATGATATAAGTTCCAGATTATGATCATTTGTGTTCCTACATGAACTTCATTAAGTCGAACCAGAAGATGTGTCTAAGACTATTACAGAGGATCTCACTCACAAAAATTCTGTTTGATTCTTTGGCAGATTTTGTGTTTTCACTCAAGACTGCAATGGTGTTTCTTCTTTTTTCCCCCTTCTTCTTCACAGCAACTTGAAAGAGATATCAATAAGTCATTAAATATGACAGATATGCCCACATATCTTGCAGGTTGATCAAGTGATTGGTAAACAGAAATCTATTACTCTGATTTAAGAATATACACATATCACAGAATAATGTGGTTGTGGTTGTGCATCAATTCAGTATTTCATCTCAAGTTTGGTAAGTTGGATATGTTCAGAAATATCAAATTGTGTTAGCATTTTCCACAGGAAAAACTCAAAGCCACCTACAAATATTCAGTCAAATACCAGAGGCACACTTGGACTTTGAAAATCTCTCCCCGACCTCAATAGCTTCAACTCCTCTCTAGTATGGTCTGATTTTATCTTAACACAGGAAGTACTGGCTGGTACAGACTTACTGTTTGTTTTGTCTTTTTCTGTTTTCCCACTATGCTTAGGTGTGTACTGTTGTCTGCAGTAGCTTAGAACAAGAATTTTATTCAGGGAAAAAGCATGTTTCCATGGAATCTCTTGTATTTCACTGGTATGTGTCACTGCTAACATAACAATTAACATTAACTTTCACAATGCCTTGGACGAATTGTAAACGGGATCTGTTATATGTTCCTTTCCAGCTCTGATTTTTTTTCCTCTGGGACTTCACCTGATGAGGTCAAAGCTTTCCTTTATACACTTTATCATCTGTCTGTTACAATTTTGTCTCACTTTGAAGCCTAGTTTTACCTGCCTACTTTTACAAAGCCTCGACAACCTGCATGTCAGTTAATGTCCGCTTGAAGAAAGTAGAAAAAAGTTTTGAATGTTGAGAGCATTGTAAAATTTCTTCTCAGACATTTAAATCATTTCACTGAGTAAATTGGACAGTGTGAGTGAAGAAAAACAACAAATTTGTCTTCATGAACGATGTGCTTTTATTTGCACTATAAACATATTTGTAGCCTATACATTTTGAAAATAAGGTTTTAATAATCACAGTGAATATTGACTGAGCAGGCAGCAGGCAAACTATTTCAGAAAGACCACAGAGAAAAGAAGGGCTGACACCTTTGAAGACACAAGTGAGGCGTCATCACACTGTGAGAGAAGCACGACTGTGAGCAGCACAGAGATCAATCTGCCTCTGGACATGTAAAGAATGAAAGCTGTAATTACATGGCAGAATCAGGCCAGATAGGGAATGCCTCGCTCTATTGGCTGGCACTGACAGAAAAAAATATCATGGGAAAAGAAGAGTGTCCTGGCCAGCTGCTCCTTTATCAAGATGTTGTATTAAAGAATCTGTTTCAGACCACAAAGTCACAAATTCAAATGAAGGTTTTCACAAAAGAACCCATGAATATTATTTGAAAATATTCAAATTGGATAATGTAACATAAAGAATAATGCACACTAGAGTAAAAGAGTAAGAAACTAGAAATACAAAATTGCAGCAATTATATTAATGAGTTTGGCTGTAATTGTTGAATCCGGCAGCAATGGCAAAATTTTATGCAGCAACATTTTTTAATGGCTTATGGGGTGATAGTCAAGAAAACACTAATAAAACTGTAGTTATTCATTCTGAGGATAGCCCAATGTTGGAATACAGTCGAGGTCAGCTCTGATAGCATCAAATACCAGCAGTAATGTGGCATCAAATGAGCACAAATGTGTCAGTAACACATTCTGAATTTCATCAACAAGACATGCAACAAAATGTCTAAGATTTAGCCAAAATAATAAAAATAAACTAATTTCAAACCGCTTTGAACGATGCTGAAGTGACATGATTGCTTCACACCACCGCTTACAGGATATGATCTCAGCTCCAAAAGTGTAATCGGTGAGATAATGTAGTCGCACAGGCAGCGGTGATAACATTTTAACTCAACGGCGCCACTTCATCACCTCGAACCCATTCAAACGCAGGAATCATCGCAATCTGGGACATGAAAGACAGACAACACCCAGCAGCACTCAGACTAGTGAATGGTGTTTGTCCTGAAAACTAGAGACACAAACACTCGAGTAGAATGAAAGTGTTTTTTAGATCATATCCGCTACAGCTGCACAACACCAGAGGAGTGTTTGCGGCCATAGACAATCGCATTTCCCCAATGCTGCATAGCTTTTCTATGGTTCTTTGGGTAAGTTTCCCCTCTTATTGGTCATGGAACTTAACAGAGATTGGGGGGGCGCTTTTCTGTGTGTGAAAACTCCAGCATTGGTGGTGGAGAGAGAAGTGTGAGAGAAGAGGTGAGTGAGTGTTGGAGTTTGTTCAGCCTCTCAGAGTTGCTCAGAGCAGGAGGGCTGATCAATCCAGATCATTCTCTGAGCCTGACTCGCTATTTCTTCAGATACAATCACAGTCGACATGAGCGGTTTTAGAGGACAGACGCTCAATCAATCCTCCAGAGCCGAGAACTGTCGATTCTTATTTCTGACAATCGATCTGAATCTGAGTCTGAAGGCTTCAAACTGGGATCAATGCTTATATCCATTATAGTAAAGACTGCTTTTTTTTCTTCATATAGCCACTTTTTTACCTGCCATATGGGTCAGCTCCATTATTACAGCGTCAGGAGATTCTTACAATATCAGTGATAATCCGTCTGGTAAATCCTTTGAGTACTAATGGAATTATCCTGTCTGATTATATCATATGATCCAGCCCAGCATGTACGTGTTTAGCTGTCTCAGATTTAGGCTGGCAATCACTAATAAAAGGTAGCATTTCAGAAGAAGTATTTTTATCCATATGCCACATCCTTTTAAATCATTTCCACTCGAGGACTATCGTAGCCTAACTGCTAAGTAATATTATAACCCTCCATCATTATTCACTATACCAACTCTGACCTTCAATTTCTTAAACGGAGGATTCCAAAAACAACTTTCATGGAGCTTAACGCTCTTTAAAGAGTATTGTGGTATGTGACATCCCTTTAAATTACATTTGAGCAGCTATAATTACACACATATAATCACTGGCTTGTGTGGAAGGCAGCTGAGAGTGTAGATTGCAATTAGTCTGCATAGAACCATGTAGTTAACAAATGTTCTAGTTCAGTGTCCTGTGAAACCATACACCACAGACCATCAGTCATTCATACACACTCAGAAGACATGTTGCTTTAGAGGATGCAGATGAGCTTGATGAAGATGAATGGTCAGCCTGCTGTTATGGCACATGTACCGGTAAACACGGTGGTTAAGCCATCAGTAATAAGTGGGGGTCACTGATAAAGGGTCAGATGGACTCATTTTGAGCCCTGCTACTTCTGTCTATAAACCTAATCATTAACTATGAGCATAAGATATGATCGGGCTGGAAAAGTGGAAGCAGTGTGCCGAGAGCAGATCGGGCCTGGGAGGAACAGGATTAGAACTACAAAGAAAACATTGAGATTGTGTGTGTGCGTATCTAATTGAGAGAGGTTCACAAAAAGCAGGAACAGCAGACAGGAGGAGGGAGCGAGTGAGTGATAGGGGAGGAGATAGCAAGAGAAAGGAACGCGAGCAGAATGCACGTCAGTACAATGCAGTTTGGCAGCAAAGGTCAGGACAGACAGGGACAGGTTAGCGGTAATTCATCACAGTGAATTAAGTAAAAACGATTTAAGCGTAGCACTGACTCCTCCCCTGCTGTGGCCATACGGAGAACTAGTGGGGACGGAGGACAACCAGAGGTCACTGTCATCTTCGATGCAGCTTCCGCTCCAGCATCCACACCCTCCATGAAACAACTCATCTGTTGTCCTCAGGTATTGAATCATCATCAGCTAGGCTTTGAACAAGAAGTGAGGACTTGCATGAATAGTGACAGAAGGACTAAAAGTCTTTCACGTTTTTGATAATAAGCTAGGCTGTATGTAGATGACACCTCCATGAATAGAAGTGGCTTGCATTGAAAAATGATGTTGAGAAATGGTGTGATAATTGGATTTAAGTGATTTAATCAGAGGAAAAAATACCTGCAAAAATAAAGTCACAAACTCACTTTAGATCTAAAGCCATCAGAGGACGTTTGTGTAACACAGGACATGTCAGAGAAGGTTAAGAACGGTTCCTGCAAAATTATGTAAAGCAGTCATCAGCCTTTGCATGTGTTACTAACACGCATGGAGTATTTATAGTCGAAGGCCAACAGCTGCTTTCTTCCCCTGAAAAAGACGATTGGGATAGTTCCGGATTATTTCAAACATTATAACATAAGTCAACGTCTCTCCAGCCTGTATTGGATCATGCACTGCAACACCCATACTCATACAACACGTTTCAGTCATGCAAACCGCTGCTACTGCTGCTGCAGTATCTTGCACCTCAGGGAATGCAGCCATAAGAGCATGCAGCTTGTATTTTAAACGAAGACAACAGAACTCAGGGAAATATTAAATATTCAATTTTACATTCTGGCACATATGGAAATATGTATGTGGATATGCAAAATGCATACATGTGAAAGTATTATTCTAAACATCCGGATCGGGTCACTTTTTAAAAAAAGAAATAATAATAATTGCCCGTTGGTGGCTGGTTGTGTTGTAGGTCCTGGGTCCTATGTCAGCAGATGGGACCTGGGCCAAGCAATTCAATATTTGTCTGAAATTCAAAGGTTAAGTGTTGGTTTTTGTTAGAAATTAAATTTCACTAAATCCTTTCAAGCTTCTGTCACTATTTCTCTCACTAGTCGGCATGATCAGTGGATCATTGTGATCAGCAAACCATGTCATTGGTTTGAGAAAGGAAACAGCCATTTCCTAAAGGAAGAAATGATTTCGAAACATCCTGCCATGACCCGTCTGCATCTCATCCTTTTATTCTTAGGTGGAGGATGGGTCTGGATCTGTGTGCACGCTCAGCTTTGAGGATCTGTGGATCTCTGTGACGGCGATTCCCCTGAGGATAGGACAACACTCCCACCCATGAGTCACTGCACTAATCTGACTGACAGAGCGGTGGTGCTTTGAGCCAGGAACCAGCCCACCAGCAAGGTCCAAACACCTGACAGCTAAAGAATCAGATCTGCCACGAGATGACAGAAAAGAAGCAGATCTCCGCTCGCTGCTCTCAGGCTAAAGATCAACCGCCCGTCTAGCACTCTGCATCTTTACCGGTGCTGATTGTTTGTCAGCACAACATTGCCAGACTTTCACTTCTTCACTCAAATGGAGGTGGCAGTTTGACAGACCGTCACAGCAACAAACCACAAGACACATCATGTCATGGCATCTTTCTGCAGGCGCTTGGAAAAATGTCTTGATTCATTTGTGTTTACATTTGAATGTAGTATTTCATCAGAATTACATGGACAGACATTTAATTTGATTCACAAAAATATCTCTTGGTTATGTTGCTAGTTGTCTCGCTGCAGCTCTTTCCTTTGTTTACTTCAAGAGACAGCGACTCAAAGTGAGAAGATCTTAATACCGCAGACAAGATTCCTCCTCACAAATTGCCTTTGTGATGGTAGCTTTATCGTGGAAAACATGGAGGCGCAAGATGGGAAAGATGTGACACAAACAGTTGCCACCTGTGGAGAGCCACGTTGCTGCGGCGTGTACAGGTGCACGTCAGGCTAGGATGTCCCCTACGTAAGATGAAGGCAACGTTTACACAGACCCTACAGCATACAGTACCTCAATTTGATGCAGAGGCATCACTCCAGCTTCAGTCAGTGGGGCTGATCCACAGACCAACCAGCTCAGCTCCACCTGGTCGACCCTCACAACTGAACCCATGGTGACTGGCAAACAACTGAGCTGTCACCTGAAGGCCAGAGGTTTATGCGATGCTGTTCTGTGGTGTCAGGCGCGTCAGGCCCACCCTGAGGTTATTCTGTCACACTGGCAGAATTTCAATCTTCTGGACAATCTACACCCCCCATTCTCACACAACACTCCAGAGATGCAAGCAGGCATGAATGTACGTGGCATGGACATGTATCAACACAGCTCACTTTGCATACATGGCTGCAGAAAGAAATGAGCCTCTGTGATTGCTGTTCTCAAGGACCAAGACACATCATCAGATTTTTCATTTTGCCACTTTCGGCAGCAGGTTTGGGAACTGTTTTTTAAAATCAAGAAAATATTTGACATTTCGGATGATGGATTTGCACAAAGCCCCTAAGCACAATATGGAATGAAATTGATTTAATTACTTAAGTAAGTAAAATAATAAGACCAAAAAAGGGCAATGTTTTCTCGTGAGTGTATTTAATCGTGACTGAATTTTGTTCAAGGAAAAGGGTGCCATCCTGTCTGTAGAGTAACACACTATGACTTAAACTTCATATAATGGTGTTAAAATGCAAGCTTAACTTGATCATACGCACAGATTCAGTATGATTCATTTACATCTGCTTATAGGTATTTATCTTTCAACAAGAGAAAGCAAAACAGAGATAACTGATTTCCAGAAATGATGTGTTACTCCTGAAAATCATAAAGAATGTTTTGTTTTGTTTTTTTATCACTACAAACTTGATCAATATCAACATGCTTGTTTATCCATAAATGCAGACACATCAGGTGCGTTCTACATACAACTATATCCATTTGAGTCAGTAATATATTATCAAATCCAACTGAGCAACATCCCAGTTACAAAGTATTTCGCCCTCAAAGAGAGCCGGACTTCCATCCTTCAACTAACTCCAACAAAGCTGAAACAACATGCCGCCCTCCTGCTGTTCCAAGAAGCTCCCTGTGAAATCTTGGCTAAGAGGCTGACTCTCAGAGAAATGCCCCATTCAGACTCAAAGAGGCATCAGCTGCTGGCAGACATCCCAGAAAAGCTTATCGGGATTGGTGTCCTCTTTGGAGAACTGTGTGGACAGATTGATTAAAATGTAAGGACGACCACCGTTAGAAGACAAAAAGTGTGACAAATAGCTTTGAAAGATTAACTAGAAGCAGGATTAAGACATTTCCTGTTTTCATTTGAGAGAGAATGACCTTTAAAGCCTCCAGAGCCTCGCTCTCCCATCACCCAGTGTGGAAATGGAAACATAATATTCCAATCAACAAAAAAACATGAACATTTTGATTAACACTGCAGTTTTTACACATGGATGTTTCAGGTTTCACTCCGTGTGTGTAAGTTATGTCACTTCATGCTGCTTTCAGGTTCTGCTTTAAGTACAGGACTTAACAACTGCAACAGCGCTACTGCTTCAGAGCATCTAGTCTGATTGGATGGTTAAAAATATGTAGAAATAAAAATAACAAACAGAATCATACCGGATGGTTTTCCCCCAGAGCCTGAAACAGTGTGTTCTACTGCATCAAAGCCAAGTCAACAAAAAACACAGTCTGTGCACACCTGCTTCTGTCGTCGTCTGGAGATTGGAGTCCGCACGCAGGCGCACACACACGCGTGCCCAAACACACACGACAGGTGAAAAGAACAAAACAAGAAGGAGACATGGTATTAGTTTCAAAGCCACATTGCACAGCTCCCATGTGGGAACATTTTCAGTGTCAGAGGAGAGCATGCTAATGTGAACAAGCCTGTGGTCGACTCTGTTCAACTCACCAAAAACACAGAACACCTAGCCATCATATCTCAGTTACAGATTAGATACAAATTAGGTTCTCCAACGACAGACAAACCTGAAGAAGCCCTTCATTTAGCATGTATACAGAGCACAGCTTTCTTTTTTGTGTTTTTTTCCACTCCAGGGTCTAAATAAAAAAGTAAGGGAGCTGATTTCCTCCAATTTCAATATCATGTCATAATACGGTTTTCAAATGACAGGAATGTTGTTTGCTGTCATTACATCTGCCAGTTATACTTTCGGTGAAAATAATTTAGTCGTTTCCAGTTGAGTTGGGGAAAAGCCCCCACCCATTCCCTGGCACGACAGCCAACACAATTTACCACAT
This sequence comes from Aeoliscus strigatus, assembly GCA_901007665.1. Taxonomy (NCBI): domain Eukaryota; kingdom Metazoa; phylum Chordata; class Actinopteri; order Syngnathiformes; family Centriscidae; genus Aeoliscus; species Aeoliscus strigatus. The sequence continues at coordinate 225,297 of CAAKHB010002136.1, read as the reverse complement.
AGTAACAGGAAGGTACACATTCTGTGGTTCTGTCCCAGAATGCAAATCACACCAGGATACGGGAGCTAGTTTGTGCCGTACCAGACTGACTCCGACTCCTCCTCTCAGTGGTTGTTTTGTAGTTTCTGTCCACACAAAAGCGATTAAGAGACTTGTTGAGTGTTCCTGCCAAACCAACGGACACTAAGTGAATAACGAACCGGAGTCTGATTTAATTGCACTTGAAAGCATTGTTCACTTTTCACTGTGCTGAAAAACTATATTTGTTTAGTTAGTTTGGGATTTTCAGCAGCAGAAAGTACCACAATCCACAAGGTGCATGCAAACCAGCTGCACGACTGTGCACTATATACATCTTTCTCTGGGAAATCAATACCGTCGCAGCATCGGCTCAGAATACAGACTATTTATCACAGTTATAATCATCCCAGCGTGTAGAAAACGATGCCCAGGAGCTCCTCTTGTCATCATTACAAAGTTGTCAGCTTGCGGTGCTGTGGGAGGAGGGAGGGCAGTGAGAGCAGGCAGCACCCTGTGGATGCATGATGAATGAGGGTGTCAGATGCAGGCACCCAACTAGTGGGGCTGTCTCCATGAGGACCTCATGCACTGTGACCTGTCTCATTAAGAGTCATCATGCATTAACATGAGAGCGAAAGGACGATAGCAGAATAAATCATTCTCAGTATGATGGCAAGCCAACAGTCTTAAATAGATGCTGCTGGTATTAAACACATGTTAGTGACGATCAACACTTGTCTGACAGAGCGTGCAGCCGTGTGTATTTGGCATGTGTGTCAGCTATATTAAGTTGGAAATCATTTAATTGGATAATCAGATTGGGTAAATGGTACAGGCTCAATATTCACCAACACTGGATCTTACTCTCTTGCTCCTTATGGTTTTGGCGTCCTGCATTATTAATGTTGAGCTGACATTTCAGACACCAATGCCTCCACATTGACTTCAAGTACGGTTTCTCTTGAAGGAGCAAATGGACACCAATGACAAAACACAGACATACTTTCAGCTTTGTCGGGCACTGTTTGCAGTGCTGTGTACAAGGGTTGGGGTTGGGGGACTATCAGCTGTTACTGCCCGGCCTTGGAACATTTGGATGAATTTCACGCACCTGTGCAAGTAAAGTTTGTGCAAAGTGCAAACACAGTATCATGTTAAGTCTTTTTTTTTTTTAAGTCCACAATCACAAATGAGATACTGTAGATGCTGGCCAAGGAATTGTCTATGACTATAACACATTGCTCAACGAAATAGTTTGTTGTTTCCTTTGAATCCACCCACACTGAGTCCTAATTATCAAACCGACACACTAAGAATCCACATGTTTATCTTTACACTGCAGACTTGTACAACATGAGTTTCCCAACACAGTTTATGTTCTTTAGTTCTGGCTGCAGTTTGCTTAAATTCTACTGAGCCTCTATTGTTAGAATATGTACTTTACTTCAGTCATTACAGCATCAGTAATCTCGGATTACTTAAAAAAGTACATCTTTGTCATGGATGGAAAATTATTGGAAAACCTCGGGCTGGCATCAGGGGCGTGGCTCAGGTCAGTTTCTCTTATTGCCCAACAAACTGATGAGTTCAGGGAGCTTTGGAACCCATCAGTGCCACTTTCATGCCTTTGTATGGACTCCAGAATATGCGCAACCCCGTGTCAGCATCATTCACATCCAGCAACCTGTCACCGTGGTTTTGCAGAGCCATTTAAGAAAGACAAATTGATAAATTAATACATTTCACGGCAACAATGAACCGTGAACGCACCACTTCACTGACTGGGCACCTCTACTCCCTCTGACCATCCCAGCAGATCACTCACGTACTTTGCGTGTTCCAGTACAACAGCAACAATAAAAGCTTATTTCATACAAACACAAACAGCTCAGCCTGCGCAAAGTGCTTTTCCTCAGCTCTCTCCTGCTTCACAGAGCTTGAAAAACCAGCGGCTTACCTCGGTTCTCTGTGACAACTCCGCACTCGGACCGCGGCGAAGTCGTCCGGCAACGACGTGACACAGGCGGCAGCGGGGAAGTTGGGACGAGCTGGAGGTTGTGTGAGCACCGGGAACTGTCTGTGTGTCTGTGTGTGTGTGTGTGACAACGCCCCGCAACAAAACTGCTCTTCTACATTTGCCGCCAAGTCATGGACGCGTGTTCCCAGATGTCCATGTCGTCTTCCTGCAGCGGAATGGAGCGGTGCCCTCCTTCCTCCTGACGGAGTCCCCAAACTAAACGCTCCCCGAGGACACGTGACCTTCGCGTCAGGAACCGGAATAGCTCTGGTTCCGTCAGCCGGGATCACTTACACCAATGCTGCTTTGCTGCTCCCCATCTGTGCTTACAACACTCTCCCTACACCCTCACCCCACCCCACCCCACCCCACCCCACCCCGCTGAGGGTGTCGGCTCTGTTGGGTGGTACAGGTTAAACAACGAGAACAAGCGCACCTGTCTCACTCAGTAACATACAGTTAAAGGTGCAGTCTGCGATTCTGGAGAAAGCTTGTTGATATGAGCAGTAAACAAAAACTACACTCACCTCACTGCTACGGATGAAATTGTAACACCGTACAGGGGAAACTGATTGCAGGTGAAACCATTATCACGATAAGCAGCAGATACACGAGCGTTTTTGTTCCTTAAGCCCCTCTTCCCAGCCACTGTCATTCTCATGCATTGGCAGAAAGAACTAACATTGCTACAAAACCAATTTAAAACTAAATGATTTCAACGATAATTTTAATTAAGTCAGCCTGAAAAACAACTCGTGAATATTAGGGAAAAGCCATTAAAGCACAATTCCTGTTTGCAGTTCTTTGTATACATCCATGGACTTACTGACCAAAAGATGGACACAGCACAGGTATCTAGTCAGAAAATTAGCTCACTGGTCAAACAATTATTTTATCACTTTGAAACACATATGAAATGTTTTGTTCTGTTTTACATAATTTTTTTCTAGAAGTTATTGTAGCAGAGGCAAATTACTCGAATGAAACTGCTCCTATTCTGAATTGTCTGATTATATTGCCTCATCATTTGATACAGACAAAATCATAATTAATGTTAGATTTGGGATTTGGCTTTGCTCGAACAGTTTGGGACACTGCGCCAGGGTTTCCCACTAATGCCGCATGTCACACAAATGATTGCAAATGAATGCAAATTCAAAGTAGCAACATTTTGAGACCTTTTAGACTAAACCTACGCCTTTGGTTCCCCGCAGTCATGTTTGCAAGGTGGGCGAATGCAAACAACAGTCTATGCGATCATTAGCCGGCTGTGCAGGCAGAGGAATGTCATGTCATCCGTGCCATACAGCTGAGGAGCACACGATGGAGACAACTTGCTTCTGCAATGGAAACCTTTGCTCTGAAGGTGAGCTAATGTGGGCATGTTGCTGGATTGCTCAGCTAAATTGTTGCTTTCAGTTTTTAAATGCCACCGGGACAGACACTAAATACTATGCATCATGAAATGTGGTACAAGTTGCCATTTTAATTAGTTCCTCTGTGACAGGCTGCCGAGTGACGAGTCAATGCTGGGGGGGAAGCGCTAGGTGGTCTCATCCAACCATTCAGCTCCCACACATGCAGGCTGCTATTTCCACAACATAGAGCCTTATTAAATGGATTCTGCATTATATCAAATTTGCAATGTTCAGTGTGCAGCAGTTACATCCCATAGCCTTTCACTTCAAATATCAGACTTCATTTAATCTGTAAACACATATAATGGGAAGGAGCGAGAATGATGATCCAATCTGGGTTATGCCAAAAAACGAAAACGAAAATTATCTTTACCCTCACCAGCTGCAATGGTTTAAAACATGCATATACGGCCATCTCAGGGTATAATGCATATTGATTATCTTGCTAAAGGACAACTTCTCAGAAACCGACCTGTCTAATGACTGACTAGCCATGAGATCCACTCAATCCTGACTGAAAATAAACTTCAGTGCATTTGATAATATCCTCAGCTCAAATTACAAAAGTGGAGCTCATGTATCTGCAAATCTGCACGTCTGTTTCATAGTTTACGCCCACCAATTCAATGATAAACAGTTATTATCTAATTCATAACACATCATCAACAAAACATCAACAAGCAGTCATATGTGCAGATATAAAATTGCATTATCACATAAACAGCTCCCTTTAATTTCCATAGATTATCCCAAATGAAGTCATTAATGATCATAAGGACTATAAATAGTTAATTGGATGGGGATAAATGAAGCTTGAAAAAAGTAATAATTAATGAAGCTGGTGGGACAGATGGGACAGTCTGGGACTCCTAAATATATTTTGGCACAGGGAAGTGACCCATTTATTTTAGAGAATGGAGACGTATGAAGTTAACTCATAGACAAGATAGATGATAGATGAACACAAAAAGTGTATGCCAGGACTGCCTGGTATACTTTTTCTAATATCTTTGAACAAGTTGCAGGGGGCTGACCTTTGTGAAGCCACTCTGCGGATTTATCCCAGTACATCTGAGCTTTCTAGTCAGAGTGCTTCTTTCAGCTGATTGTCCAGACAATTCTCAGTCAGTCAGTGAGTCTGCCAAAAATAAAATCATACAATGGACCCAGCTCCTAAACGCCTGAGCAGGAAGACATCTGCAACCATGTAGTCTGTGCTACAACACTCCAGGGATTGTTTTTACTGCTGTTTGTCTGTTTTACTTTAGCAGTGAATCTGCAGGTTTAAATAGATATATTATTGACATACAAATTCAATTTGACAAATGCTAAACATCATCAGAAATCCTGGTAAAAAAAAAATAAAAATTAAAAACAAAAATCAGTAGTTCATTTACAATGTCAATTTGTTCAAGGAAAAACTAAAAAAAAAAAAAAGAAAAAGAAAAAAAGAGAGATAATCTCCACACATCTGCTGCCAGACCAGGACACATCAGATCAGGAAACCTGGAGGCGTCTGTGAGTGGAGCGCCGTCTGACAGAAACTATCGTCAGGGGCCCATCAGGAAATATAGCCATCCAGAAATTGAATTTGAAAAGATATAGTGCTTCAAAGGCCTTGGCCCATCAGTGTGATGGAATCACAGGAAATGTCAGCACGTTACAGAGTAAGAGAGAAGAAACCATAAAACTGAACAGTAGGGATTGCGCTTTTTTTTGTTTCTTTTGTAGTTGTAGAGGAAAAGGAAATGTATTGATATGGCCCAAACTCTCTTTTTCTATGAACACGAAGCCCATCCAATGTGGAAAAACTCAGTAGCACGAAAAAAGACAAAATGAACCCAGAACAGAATTAGGCCAGGGAGCAAAGGAGGACATGGAGACAAAAACACAATAAAAGGATCTGAGCATGAAAATCTGACATTTTACACGCTCATTGGCAGATAAAGGATTACATGACTGCAGGCGACTCCACATTACATCCCCCTCCACATTTTCTCATTTTAGATGGCAGACAAGTGGATATGAGAAGAATATCAAGTGCATCAGGGTTGTGAAATTTTATATTTCTTTGAAAGTCTTCTCAAACAATAAACGTGACTGATAGTGCTGTTCTCCACGAATTTGATCAAAGAAAAAGCTCCTCTGAAGCTCCATGCTTTTGACATTTACCATTTCATACTCATGTCAGGTGCATTGTGAGTAAAGGAAGTGTTTCTGTCACTGACAGACACATATTGTTAATGCAAGTGTTTAACAACATAATGGAGAGGACACCATAGAGACAGAAGTGTATCTAACATGTAACAGAATTCTGACTCGTGGAGACGTCGGAAGACATGTCAAGAGACATTCGGAAAGTCTCTTGAGAGGTGACATGCTGAAGGAAGACAGTGAACGTTAAAGAGAAACGCCCAACAAGGAGTGAAATGGAGAGAGCGTACACTGGAGCATCTGAAAGATTTAAATCAACAAACAATAATTTGTGTTGGTGTATTTATGAGTTGTGGCACCAGAATGTCCCACGTCACACTATTAGGAGACTGCTGGCAACAAAGTCTACCTGACAAAAGTAAACATTTTGGCACTAGTAGTATGTATGAGTTGTAATGTGCGTACATTATTCACTCGTCTACTGTATATCTACTGTACATTTTTCTTTCTTTTTTTGGGGTTGGGGGGGTAGAGGGGGTTAGTACTTCAAATTAATCAGGGCTCTATCTTAGCCTTGATCTTATTTTTCCTGCTTTAAAAATTGAAAATGTCTACAGAGGAAGGCTTATGCTATGTTTCTACAGTTTTTAAATTTAAATTAAAATTAAAATTACATTAAATTAATTAAATTTAAATGTCATTAAAATGTACAATTTTAATGTAATATATATATTAGAGAATATGAAAACACCCACATTGCTCTGTCAGGGAGAAGACAGCTGTGAACTACAGTATATGAAGACTGGAGTGTGGCTGTTGAAGTCACGACTGCAAAGACATTGGGGTGTGAAACATCAGACATACACATGAGGGATATTCCTAACAAACATATCAATCTGTAAAAACTATTAATAATGAAAAGACCAACATTATCTATCAGTCATGGTTATTATGACGAAAGAACAGAAGTTTTTAAAAATACTGCAAAAAAATCTGTGTATAGGAGTCAGGAACATGTAGGAGATGTCTGTGTGTAACTTTGCAGCAGAAGACAGCTGTTCTTCCCCTGTTGGGGGTTCAAACAAAATGTCCTTATGTGTCCCATGTGTCATGTGTCACATCTAAAGAGCAGAACAAGTACAGTCCTTTGGATGTGGGGCAGAGGTAGAGAGACAGAGATAAAGAAACAAGCTATACTCAGTGCTACTCTCTCCATACAGCCATAAGTAGATAAACACAGTATAAAATAAATAATACATACACTGATGCAACACATTCATTATTTTGCAAAACTGTCTTAGAAATGAACACATTCTGGTGTTAACACAGTTGTGTCAAGTTCCAAGAAATTAGAAGTGACATTGATGAGTGCTGTTCTTGCGGATCTGCAGATGTCTGGCACAGAAAACTAAAACTTGAATATTGTATGAAATGACAGGGCATTCCAAGTGGCTGCCACCACACCATCAGCCATCCAGCAGCTCCAAGGAGCAGCTCGTGCTATGCTGTTGGACAGACATCAAAGCCAAAGGCCTCAAATAGTTTCTCTGTCACACCGGGTGACCCAGCAGCACTTCGCTTCCTCCATATGTACACAGACGAGATGATATTCATTAGAGCAATGCTTTCACTCCATCTCTTGGATGAAATCACATACTCTGCCAAACATACACCACCATTCATCGAATAAACTGTCACACATCACCCTGTTTTGTTTGCTTTCAATCCAAAGTCAAATAACCCACACACAGTGTCACAAACTGGTCCCAGTTGTCTTGACCTTTGCTCTGTCAGTCTTTGAAACCTGGATCTACTATTCCGTGGCTCCCTGACCCTTCACAGCCGTTTCATTGTGGCATCTGAGGCATTTGTTACTAAACTTAGCATTTCCAGTCACACCGCACAAAGGGAAGAGAGGCTGATTTCACACTTTTAGAGTATTGAGGTGTAGTGGGCTGTTATCCAAGACTGTCTTTGGTTCCATCTACTGAAAATAACTTTCTAGTATTTCTATATTATATGAGGATGAATATAAAAACTGCTTTACGATGGTCTGTCTGATGACCACAGCTTAAAAAAAATACCAGCATCGAACATTTACGTAACATTACCCCAACATACAGTTTATGTTTGACACCTGCAGGAAGTTAATTTTACTCTGACATGGTGCAGGATTGAAATAATCTTTAACTTTTGAAAAGTCTGATTAGTGACTGCAGTGAAATCATATTCTCTAATATTCCCTGGGTTATTTTTCACCTCCAGCTCGTGTGCTTCTGTGGAGTTTGATCTGTTTTTAGAGCTTTTTCAAAGTAACCAGCTGCCAAAAACAGACACACAAATAGCTGAAACCTGCTAAAAGCTCAGGTCAGGTAGTAGTTCTCTGCTGTAAGTGACGCCCCTGAGATCACACATCTAGGAGAGTAAAGAGGCCTCATAAAACACATTGTGAGGAAAAAGGAGAAATGTAGTGGGATATCTTGTGTCTGTTTTCATTTTGTGTTTTGTTTTTACTGCACTAATATTTTACAGCAGTAAATGAAGCAGTAACAATTGGTGTCAACTACTCTACCGGTAAGTGTGAATGTTTTTTACAGACTAAGACACAGGGTTCTAATCAGAATACTGTACCTTTTCTAAGCTGTGACGCTTTTCTTCAAATGAGCTGTGTCACCTGCTCATGTAAAGGTCTCTCACCTACTCTATGACGTGACGCTTTGTCATTAACAAACAATGAAAAACAAATAAAACACATTAAAAGTGAAAATGTGACAAAATGCAGTGGGGGGGTTTGATGGACGTGAGTGACAGCACCAGGTTGTTTAGTGGTGTAAGTTCTTGAACAGTTTTGTTGTAACCATAGATACGTAAGGAACAGGTCTAATTAGCTGCAGTATTAATAATTTATGTGGCCAAGCAGCTGCTATCCTGAGTATCAGGAGTGTGGAATGGATTGAGACAAGGCTCCTCTTCAACGTGTCATTATACAGTATAAAAGACCTACAAATTCCAAAGTGAACACAACTCCGTCTGCGCTTCTATTTTTCCCCCTTAATCTGCAACTGCGCATACACATCCTCCCTGATTGCCAAACAAAATACCAAGCACAACAACTTGCTGAAGAAACAAACACACATTGAGCGGCAGCAGCAATCAGTCACTGAACTATCACAACACGACATCTCTCGGGGGGCACAAGTTGTAATTTTAAGCCAGCCATATTGTTTTTAAAGTTCCATTCTTACCCACATCTCTCTCATCGCTGGTTAGAGGACAAGTGAAAATGGAGAGTTGTAAATAAACACATCCATTGTTGTACTGATCTATAATTAACCCATTGGTCAGACGATGATCACTGATCCGTGGACAGCAGACAGGAGTCACACACATTGTTTCTGCTGTTTCTTTTTTGGTGGCAAACTGCCTCAATTCCTGTTGGCTTATTTATTTTCTTTATTCTACTGACATATTGTCAGTTGATAGACAACAGAAACATAGTACTTGGACCCATGGAGGTGTGGATCCTGGGCCATTCAGACCAAATTGACTTGACATTTGGGGTTATTTCTCTGAGTAAGAAGTAGACAAAAGGGAGATTAGATGTCAGCCTGTCAGCTGTTTTTGAGCTGAAGCCTCTGAGATGAGCCACATTTAAAATGATATTTCTCTTCTTTCATCACATGCTTTTACTTGGCACCATTAAAGATAATCAATATTTCATTGATCGCTGCTACTTTTTCGCTCCATTTTGTGATGAAGCTCTCCACACCATCAGAGTGGCAACATAAACACACACACACACACACACACACACACACACACACACACACACACACACACACACACACACACACACACACACACACACACACACACACACACACACACACACACACACACACACACACACACACACACACACACACACACTTTATGAAACAACTACTGGCTGCAATTTGCATGTTGACATGTTAAGTGTGTGTTAAGAAAACTGTAACAAGCAGAATTACATGCAGTTTTGAGTGACACAGATATTATTCATTGGAAGAAGGTGTGAACGGTGCTTTACACATGTGGGTCAGATTTACACTGGCAACTTCAACATGAGAAACAAGATTTGTCTGCTAATTTTTTTCCTCCTACATTTGCTGGAATATTTGGATGTGAGCTTGTTTATTTGAGTCCAGACATGTTCGAAAACACATTTTCTCTCAGGGTCAGGTGGTCTTAATGCAGGCTGCAAGCCAAAGTCTCATTTAATTGTAATGTGTCTGAAAAGAATGCAAGCTCACAACGGGGAAAAAGAAGACCGAGTCACAGATCAAACATGTACATTACAGCAACACTTTAAACCTCCTATACCAGGGACAAGTGAGACATACATGTGAACACGTAATCAATGCACATTTTCTTGAATTTAACAAATAAATTCAAACCCAGATATCCTTCTCCCCCTCAGATATATTCTAGTCCATATATTTCATATCTCCATTATGTAATAATTGGACTTCTCCTGTCCGGTTCAATACATAAACCCTCATGTTCAGATCAAATACGTTTGTCTAGTTACAACTGACACTATATCCCTACTACTTGCTGGCTGAAGGAGCCAGACCAGTGACCCTGGTATAATCCAGAGCCAGCAGGATGCTTCTATGTATGTGTGTGTGTGTGTGTGTGTGTGTGTGTGTGTGTGTGTGTGTGTGTGTGTGTGTGTGTGTGTGTGTGTGTGTGTGTGTGTGTGTGTGTGTGTGTGTGTGTGTGTGTGTGTGTGTGTGTGTGTGTGTGTGTGTGTGTGTGTGTGTGTGTGTGTGTGTGTGTGTGTGTGTGTGTGTGTGTGCTCGCGTTCCTAACCAATCTAGCCTGCCAAAAGAGAAAGTTGTTGTACGACATTTGTGATGTACAATGACAATAAAAACGATTCTGATGCTAAGGAATGGGTGAAATGCTGAAAGACTTCCCCGTCACTGTTGGATGAATAAAGCAAATTAAACTCAACAAAACTGAATGAAATCCCTCAATTCTAGTGTGTTCTAACAATCCTGAAAGACAGAATTATGTTATTGTGAATTTCCCTTGGAGATTAATATGTTATTGTTTGGAGAAAAGAGTGTCAAGGACTAAGATTCTTTCCATTGCTGTAAACCTAATATCAGACCTGTGACATCATGAACAACTCCTGCTGTAGCTGGAGCAGAGCAGTACTTGTTATCTAACCTCCTGTCATCCTCCTGATGTTTCAAAACATATTTTCAAGCATTCTGTGGTTTTAGATTAAAAAGCCTACATCTAGATATTATCAGAAAGTGTCATCAGCAGATAGATTTTCTCTAATGCTAGAAGTACTCTGGGTCTAATTAGAGGGTGAGTGCAGCCAGAGCTGCAGCATGTCTTCTCGGGCAATTCCTCTCAGCTTCCGTAAACCTCAAGTGACAGCGGACTGTCGAGCTTTTTGATTTTGGCTTACCACTAAAGGGAAACGAGAGCAACATGATGAGTAAAGCCTGCGCTCTAATAAAACGCAAGCAACTGTTGGTAGATACCGATAATGTGTCAGGCAGCGTGAAAGCATAGAATTACAGTTGAATAGCTATTGAGCACTCGGCTGCATGAGAGACGGTCTTGACAGTCAGAAGAGGAAAAACAAGTTTAGACCTCAGTTTCCTGACAACGGTAATTACTTCACTGGTTTAACTCGTGGCCTGAATCTCCTTCACAGCCATGTAAGGCTCAGCTCTCAGATTTGGTGGTACGTGTGCTCCCGCAACGAAAGATTGCCTGTAAGAAGTTTTCACTTTACATTTCCACAGTCTAACCAGTGGGCACACTTCTTAAAGATGACTGGACAGCCAGTTTAATCATCAGATGGTGAGAGAGGCTTAAGGATTAAGGGCCATATCTCACCAACCAATGGGAGGATTTGGGCCTGACTGGCCAATCGCAGCCGCAGGCAGAGGATCAGATGTGCATGGAAAGCATAGGAGGACAAATGATGCCAATATGATAGGCATGATATGAAGAAGACGTAAAATAGATTTTTTCATGACTGTCCAAGTGTGATTGTAGGTTTGGTTTTTACCAACAATACAACATACCTTTATTTGTATTAATACTTTCATCCGTAACACTTACACTCACAGGAATGGACTTTGCTCCTGGTTATTTACTTAGTATGTGCAGTAGCCTTGCTTAAATGTGCAATCATCCTGCCGAAACACATTATATCATGCTGGTAACTAACCATGTGCAGTATTTTCTCATGTTCCTCAGGTTTTTCAGTCTAGTGTAATAACAGTTTATCATCCCTCAAATAGCTTTTCTCTTATCTCTGCTGTGTGTTTTGGTATTTACTGGAGTATATTTTTCTTAATACCTGTACATACTGTTAATATTCTGTGATTTATTTTGTATCTGATACTCTCATATTGTTTTTAATGTTAGAACTCTACTGCAGTGACAATGCAAACTTTCCACAGTTACTATAACCATATAAAAAAAATATTTCTATAATATTTATCACAGTTTGGCCTTTCTTTCAGCAGAGACACAATCACATAATCATCAAGACCAGTCCAAGTTACACCCTCTAACATCCAACAGATGCTTTCAAACCGTCCACAGCACAACATAACGAATTATTATCACCATTTCACAGCAGCAACTGTCTCAGCTCAGATGATGTTGCCCTGCAGCGTTGTCAGTCTTCTGTATTCAGTTACTGCCCTCTACTGGCAAGTCACTGGAAGCACAGAAAAATGTAACATGCCAAACTTCCTCATTAGTTTATTTAGCGTTTGCTGTGTATTGTTGCTCAGCACTGTGCACATACTCATCAACCAGAACGTATATCTGATCTAAACCTTTATATATAATGAAAGTATATGCAGACATACATTACAACATAAATTACCTGGCAGGGAAACATCAGAAAGAGAGACAGACAGCAATGGCGGTGATGTAAAGACAGAAAATGGGGGATGGGGATGCTCCATACTGACAGGAGGAAGTGGTGGTCACTGCAGGAACGATAGGAATCAGCTACAGAAAGTTCAAGAGAGGAAAGAAAATGGAAAAAAACCCATCACATTTACCTCAAGTAATTAGGATTACCTCCAAAAACTCTCCAAAAAGTCATAGCAGTCGGGGCTGGTGTTTTATTACCACACCAGCAGCACATGACCCGCTCACTAATCTGCATGCAAATGAACATGTACCAAATGCGATCATGTGCCTTGTGGTCTGACTGAACTTATCAGCATAATTTGGACAGATTGAAGGAATGTGCTACTGTTAGCAGTGAACTTCCACTATCCTGCTCGTTTGCCATTCCCATTCACTAATTTATTTACCTGGGATCAATACATCGGCTAGTTACGTCAGTGAAGCATTTGTCGAGATGTATCCTTGTTGCTTGGAAATTTTCTGCTTTCAGCTCAAAATATTTTTTGTACATCTACAGCATCTTACTATTTCAAGATGAACTGTCCTGACTATGTGTCTGTACTGATTGAATTATAGTCAAAGTGTGAATGAAGATACATTACATATACAGCGATACTCTGCTGTTTGTGGTAAATCAGGATAACTCGGCAAGAAAACTAAAAGTAATTTACATTTGGAATGAAGCAATGAAAGGATTCTTAATTTGATTTTATGCTTGTTCAGCTTCTGTGGTTCGTGCAGTCCATTAGTTTATTTTTTGACTTGTTTTGTGAACTTGACAGGACTCTGTTCTGTGCAGCTGATCACTGTAACTCTTGGCTGTTTGGGACTGATAACAAACAACAGTTTGTGTTTGTTTTCACTTTGTGTTTCACAGTGTAAGGTTCTTATTTGTAATGTGTAAATTCTACGAATGAATTTTCAATATTAATTTTCAACATACATTTGCATGACTCAATTTTTGCATGGCTCAAACTCAGCTTGTCAACAGTGTGTGTGTGTATATACTGTATATATACTGTATGTGTGTGTGTGTGTGTGTGTGTGTGTGTGTGACAGCTGACAAAAAAACTGTATTTTTACAGCTTTTGCTGGAAACTTGTAATAAAACAGCAGCTGATTATCACAGTGTCCCAAGGAAACGGAAACGGAGGATTTGAGCAATGCATTCATAGTTTCTTGGACTGAAATCTGTTGTTAAATTTTGTTGAAATCTCTGCAGGTACAGAGAAACATTGTGCAGGAGTGGTCTCCTCAGGGGAAATAGCAGCTGAGTGCCAGCAGAGAGCGGGAAGGAAAGTGTCTGCACTCATCAAGCAGGATGTTCAGCCACATATTTCACACCTCCACTTATCCATTGGAATAGTTTGTTTTCACTGATGTCTATTTACAAATTTCTTCCTTGTCTGCACACGTCCCAGCCAACATTACAGCCGAAGGAAAGTTACATGAGCTCATTTCTTTCACATTTACGACTTCAAATGAATCTGTGTCATGTGGATCCAGTCAAGTCCCCGTAGGGTAATAGACCCAGTCTAATGGGCAGGCTTTTTAGGAAACAATTTTTAAAACATTTTTAATGGCCTTTCAGGTGGAAGTGTGTGCTTTTTGGCACAGGAAAAAAAAAAAACGTTGATGTTAGAATTCTCACAGATGGTGGTTCCACTTAATTAAACATCTACATCCATTACTATGCTACCAGTTGGCCTCTAGAGGGCAATCTCCACCTGAGTCCATCCTTGATGGTGCTCCATGAACAGCCATACTGCAGCAGCTCCACAGCCTGAGGACGTCATTACACACTCAATAAAGCAATACTCAGTCATTTTGTCTGCTTAATTGATCCCACTGCTGCCCAACAATGTGTTGTGTGACATTTTTACTGCAGAGGAAACAAATGAACTTGTTGTGTTCTTGCATGACCGGCCATCTGTACACAGCATGCAGTGTACTTGCTGGTCAGCAGCCCGGGTCACTGCATTCTTCCAGGAGCCATCTGTATGTCTGTAATGACATGCTGCTGGTTTTCACCAGAGCTTGTGAAACACTCCGATGGAGGACAAAAACACACTCTTGCCCAATCTAAACTGTTTGGGAACAGATATGGAAATTGACAAAAGTTGTAAACAAGCACAGGGCCAGACTGATAAGATAATATTTATGTTTATTATGCAAGGAGAGCACACAGTCTTTCTCCTCTTCTCCTTCTTACTCGTATACATTCTCACCTGAGGTGCACTAGTCCCACAATGTCCCACTAACACTTTGTATACAAATTTCTGACATTTACTGTTTCCCAAACCTCCATTTTTATTTTCTTTCACGTTAGTCCACCTGTTCGACCAAAAGCCGGAGTGTATCCCAGCTGACAGTGGGTGGGAGGTAAGATATCTCACCTTTGGGTGACTATGCACACACACTACATTGATCCCAAAAGTGTGCACTGAAATCCATAACTTGTTGCTGTGAGCTCACTGCACTTTTTGTATAATAAAAGTCAAAATTTTTAAAAATGAATTAAAAAAACAGAAAAATATGTATTCATTTATTATTTCATTGCATAATGTTCCTTCCGCCCAGTCCTATTGGAAATAACAATAATGATAAAAAAACAACAACCACATGACACTGACACAGCAAAACATGAAAGTTCCTTAAAAGATTCAAAGCTTCTAAATTACTGTCCAGTCATCTTCCATTGGCTGGAAATGATTCTGCACTCTTTTCACCACTCAGCGATCGAGCCATGTTATCGTGGCTTTGTGTGTGTTCCTGCAGCCGTCCTCTCTCTCAGCCACTCCTTGTGCTGTCAGCATGGCGGGGCGGAGCTGGCAGAGGAGCACGTTTCCAGCATGCTCTCAAAGTTCCCTCCCTCTCCACTTCCCTTCCCCTCATGCCTGCACGGCTCGGCAGCAAAATAAAACAGGCGGAGCTCAGTGCATGTAAGCAGCGACAGTCTTCACCAACCAGAAGGGTTTCCCCACCCTCTGCCTCCCCCGCCCTGCTTGTTCCCTCCCACTGTCTCTAGGCACGCCAACGAAAAAAAAAAAAAAGTACAGGGGGAAAAAAGTGATAAGCAGCAAGCAGCTTCTGGGTTTTTCTTTCAAGCGCACTCCTGCTGAATCTGTGTGAGTGTGTATGTGTGTGTCTGTGTATGTGTGTGTGGGGCGTTCAGTCTTTCTCCTGAAACAGTAGCAACACACTGCAGCGGCGTCTGCCCCGAACAAAAGGCTAAACGCAGCAGAGCCTCAGGAGGGGGAAACTCAGGGATAGAAGCAGCCAGTGGCCCAGCGTGACTGCACTTCTCAGGGAAGAATTCAACCTGCCGTTTATCCATCTCCACCCTGGACTACTGATCTGACGGTACACAAGTCTGCACAGATTTCACTCTCTCTTTGAACAGGGATTGTTTCGTCTTCCACTTTATCTTTCATTCACACATCAGTCAGTTTCATCCTGCTGACACTGCCCCACCTGTCCCTCTTCACAGGGCATCCTCTCCTTTTCATCCACCTGTTCTTTCGAGATGTCAGAAGATGACTGCCGCTCGCCCATCGGCCTGGACTGCTGCAGCTGCTGCCTGGACCTGGCTAACGGATGCGACGAGTCCATGTCTGCCAGCCAGGGCCTCGGAACAACAGCTGGGCTGCCAGGAAGCCCAACCAGCCCCAGTGTCAGTCACTTCCGCCAGCTCCGCAACCAGCTGATGTACCAGAACCTGAACACAGACAAGCTGAACAACATCATGAGACAGGACTCCCTGGAGTCAGTGGTTCGAGACCCCTGCTTCCTGCTCAATGAGGGAATCTGCAACAGCAACATTGACCAGACCATGCTGTCCATCCTGCTCTTTTTTCACAGGTTTGTCTGTTTCCCTCATGTGTATCTGCCATAAAGTTTATCTGCATCCATCTAAAGAATGGTCAGTCCACCATCTCCCTTCTTTACACCAAAACAGACTGGGATGGATTTGGATTTAGATGAGGCAGACAGTGGAAACTAATCGCTCTTCTTTGATCAGCAGTTTCTCAAAACGGCTGACAAAGGTGTTTACAGTTGTGGATTAAGTGTAGGCTTAGTTGTGATAATGTTTTAGAAATTACTTTCAGAGTCAGTTCTAAGCTACATGAAAGCTCCTTACGAATTCCACCAGCTCGTATAATGACTCATATTACGTGTTAACTGAAATATTGTTGTAGCTGATGAAGTCTATTTATATCATAGTAGTCCATGACAGGCAGCATATGTGGCATTTTTCACAGTGTGAAAATGAATTTCCATGATGCTGAGTGTTTACTCTTAACAGCCTGAGAGAAACCGTTTTATTACGTTTACTACAGTTTATAGGAAAGACACTGACTCAGAGGAGGCTCGAAATAAACAAAACAGCAAAATGAGGATAAAATGGCTGGAAAACGATTGGTACCGATTCAATGCAAAACGGATCCTTTGCTTCTGGAGGTCAATGAAAACTGGCCCGGTGTTGTCGTATGTACTAAACAGTGTTTGATAGTTCAGCGCACAGTGTTGGTGTGCAAAACAAAGCCCTGATTTCAACTTGTTGCCAGCTGGACAGTTTGCCTGGCAGCGAACCATCGCTTGACTTCAGTCACAAAAAGAACAGCCACCATCTTACCAGGTTTGACTGCTGCTGCTGAACTTTTGAACTTGAGCCAATAGTTACTGCACAATGGCCACATGGAGCGATTACATACAGTATGTGGGGAAGAGGCGAAACTACAAGCCTGTTAAGAAATCATATACCTTAACTGTGTGAGAAATGTGTTAACGAACCGCGACATATATGTCAGACGTACACAGGTCAAATGATTCCTCTGATAGTGTGGTGACGTAACGGGTGTTATCTGTCAGTGTACATGTGGAATTCTCCCTGTCCTTTGCCCACGCTCTTAACATCCGTCCAATCTCTGAAATACACTCAATCTCAGTTCATATTGGAACGACATCTCACAAAGAAGACAATCTCAGGAAAACTAATTTGGGTTAATCATGTCTAATTAATCTTTTACATTTTGTACTTAAAGCTGTAACATGGCACCGTTCCTCCAAGAGATAAAAACCTGACTCTTCTCTTATCTTTTGTTCAGTTACTTTATCACATCAGTAATGTTCTCCAGCTTTATCTTTCCAGTATCAAAGTTCCCAGGAGCTGCACTACCAAAAAATATCGAAATGGGTTAATATTTTACCCTCTACTAACTTTGCTCGGCACTGAGTCTGTTGAAGACAATTGGTATCTATTGGTAATGATAGCCGCTGCATGAGTACTGGGAGTACAATGGACACACAACTTTTTACTACAGCTAATGTCTCTATAGCCTGATTAGACTCTCACTGGCCTTTTTAGCTTCATTTCCCAGTGTTCTGGCAGGGCAAGCGTTTCAGTGCCAAACCCTCCGGCTGGTGGAAAAAGCTTTTTTGTTGAATGTCAAACTGCCTGAAAAAACCCCATCACATATAGGCTGTTCAGAGAGTTTCCAAAGATTTCCAAGGTTTCCATCTGTTAGGTTATATAAGAGCTGCTTTAATGCTCATTAATTTGACCACCTTATATGTTTCTTGCTGCAGAGTTGCATCATTCAACCCAGGAACTATTTGTTTTGTATTTATTTATCGGGTGTGTCGATATGTTAATGTGGGATGTGGAGGTTGGGTTGAGGGTCCCGGCTCAATCTGCTTTTAGGGCATGGAAGGTGAATGAAATGAGTAAACTAGCAAACATTCAGGATATGATCAGTTAAATTATCATATACTACAGTTCGTGTTCACAGTACCATACTTTGTTAAATGCCTTTAACAAATCCCTTTACTCCTGTGACATGCTGCGTATTTATTGACAATATTAAGTAGAATTCCATCAGCAGTCTTATGATAATACTGTATATACAGTCAAATCATTAATTACAGATGACTAAATTGCCCACACGAGTCTCCACAGGAATTGACCACAGGTGAAAATTGGTGAGAATTAGGAGATTTCTGGATCAGAGGCAATGTGCTCACTGCCACAACCATCAGCCAGCGAGTCCGTCTGAGCCAGTGAAACTGTTTGCCTAACAAACAGACTCTTTGGCCAGAACACTTTGTTCCTGAGCCATTCCTTCTCAAGAGGGAATTGCAGACGTGGATCATGTGGCACTCGTGGATAGGGGCACTTGGAGGATTAAACACACTGATTTCTAGTTTAGAGTGCGTGCCTGCATCAACATAAATGCACTGCCGCGTTCACATGCACGGGAGATTTAACGTCACAGTCGAACAATGAAGCAGACTTGCTGAGCTGGGGTTTGCAGAAGTTCGTACATTTTTGAAATACTTGCTTAGGGAGGGCCTCGGCGTCTGATGAACAGACTTGCTGAGCTGTATATTGTGACCTCACCCTGGGTGGTCAATCTGCAGTGCAGCAATAATTCTCATTGGCCACTAGTTCTAAGAACAAAATGTTCCACATAGTCTGGGGAAGCATACCAGGACATGTCCTGGGATAGAATATCAGGCAGTGGCAGCATCCAGCAGCTTTGTTATCTAAATGATTCAAGGGCTGCAGAAATATGCAGCTGAAAGCAGAATTTGGACTCGTCAGTCCAGCTTGGTGTTTGAGGCAGTGCCAGACAGCCCCCCGTGATGTCCAGAAGATAAAACCAGGAAATGTCCTGTTTTACTTGGAGGTTAGTAGAGCGACATTGGTTTTATGTGTTCAATCAGGAGAGCCTGTAGCGACAACACAAACTGTGATCAGTCAGTGCATCAGCACTTAAACAACAATGAGTGGCAGCTATAACTCCTTAAAAACTGTCAAAGGCCCCTTGAAAGTGTCATTTAGACATCATCTGGGGCAGGAACTAATGTGACCACAAATGGCTGCCGCGATGACGAGTTCTCACATTATAGACTCACAGACAAGCCAGCGCTGATCTGTCCAATACATGTTTCAGGAAAATTGTTTGAGGTAAAACAGACGTATGCAGAATTCTGTCTGTAGCCCCCAGCTGCACAACATAAAACAGGATCCATAAGGTGAGTGGAATGACGCATACACTGGATAAATTCAATGGCGTGTGAGTGAACGGTGTGACTGTTGACTGATGTATTGAAAGGGTTTATGGGAGTCGTTTGAAAGACAAATGTGACTGTTTGTCTCATGTTGAGGCGGTAGGCGGATGTCATATTTACAAGCTCTGAATTTGTGTTTTGAAGGATACGTGGTTTAAATGACTTCAGGACATGATGTAATTTATGCTTCTGACACTTGTGAGTCCAATGTTGTCCTGGCTGCCTCAGTTCAGTCGGAAATGTTGCTCACCCTGACGTGATCACTGGGCCTTGGCTGCAGTTCAGTGGACTTCTGTGAAGTCCACTGAATGGACCATGGACCATGGACCATGACCAGCACAGGGAACCGTCCGACTTCATCTTGGATTTGGTGACCTGTTTGAGTGCATTTACATGCAGGTTACATCTGAGAAAATATCATTCAAAGCAGAAATGAAGACAGGGACAGCCCTGCACAGCATCATTTGCATTGAAGACCAGTAACACAAGTGGCACGTACACTCACACTGCGGTAATAGTGCACTGTGTGGAATTTTAAGGAGTGGCAATACGTAGAAGCAACCCAAAAAAATAACACATCAGTCAGTAAGTAAGTAAGAGGAGATGAACAAAATTATGGTTTCTCCAGAAACCTGACACATCTGATCCAACACATTGATTATGTGCCGCTGGAAATATGAATTTCTCCTGTGAGGTTAAATAAAATATCTATCTATCTATCTATCTATCTATCTATCTATCTATCTATCTATCTATCTATCTATCTATCTATCTATCTATCTATCTATCCATCCATCTTATGATGAGTGTTGTTTATATAACAGCCTTCTAAAGCACATCCTGACTGTCAACAGAACCCTTGTCCAACTTTCAAAACTACTGTGAAACTTGATGTGTCCATTAAAGAGAAAAATTTAAAAAAGGAGCGTTACATAACGTTATAAATTGCAAGCAGCACGCGAGACAGGCGGACACACACACACACACACACACACACACTCACACAAAGGAAAACAGATTCGTGGCAAGAGGGCAAAGGGAAGGACGTTGGGTTGGAAGAGCAGATTCATGGCTGGGCAAGTCCGATGAACTTGTCCTGAGGACACAAAGGCTGTGAAGGCGAGGTCTATGGGAAAAGAGAGGGAGAGGCAAAGTGGGATAGTACACAAACAGGCAGACCGGAGACGAACCCAAAGACAAAACATAGACGGAACATTCTAAAAATAGAGTACCACTGACAGATAGTCTACAGGTAGTCTGCAAAAACCTGAGTGTCAACCTTTTTCCATAGGTAAAGGAAGACATTATTTGTTGGCCGGAAGAAGTGGAAGGAAAATGCTTGTTTTATAGTTGTTGTTTTTTTTACGAGTTTCCTCTATAACACAGTTGACCACCTTTGCAGCAAAGCAAAGCACTGAGAACACAACAGACTGATTCACAGCATTTGTGAACACATGCTTGAATAGTGTGTAATATGCTTTTATCAGATCAATTTTGTAAATGTTTAGATGTCGCACATTCATACATGTTCAACTTTCTTTAATGTATTGTCTCCTTTACTGTTAATATTTTGGCTGTTTGCAGCACAAACTCTTCCTGTGCTTGACTTCAACCCAGAGGGGCCAGTAGAAAGGATGTAAATCAGCCTTGTCATGGACCTCTTGAGTTACAGCCTTGTTGTGTTACTGTGTGAATAGATGGTGCCAGAGGAGGCAGATTCACTGCGTGTGGGGTTATAAGACACTGGACGAACACTGTACTCGGTGGAGTGATGATGATGCTGCTGCGTCCTTGTTCAAGAATGCACACATCCCATCATAGGTATATTTACCATCTAAACGGGCTCATGCATTGAGAGTACGCAGTGGGAGAGCACATTACTGTATAGAAATCTCCAGACACGCCCTACAACCGCAGCTTGACGCAACCTTTCTGTTCACAGCTCTTTCTTTACCAACACGTCTGTGGATCTCTGGTCAGTTACCCCCAGCAACACAGTAAACATGTTCACCAGGTTGCCACAGTTCATCTCCAGTCAAACAACCTGCTGTTTGTTCTTCCTATGACTCAGGAAAAGCAATAGCTTATGTAACTTTTACATATGCAAAACCTTTATATCTGTGTTTAAGGTGTGACG
The DNA here is from genome assembly GCA_901007665.1 of Aeoliscus strigatus. Classification (NCBI taxonomy): domain Eukaryota; kingdom Metazoa; phylum Chordata; class Actinopteri; order Syngnathiformes; family Centriscidae; genus Aeoliscus; species Aeoliscus strigatus. The sequence goes on along the minus strand of CAAKHB010002136.1, from coordinate 203,534 downwards.
AGGAAAACCCAGAAAATAACAATGAATTAATCCATCTAGCAATTATGAGCCACTGTATAATAATCACTGTTTCTTTTTTTTTTTAACCTGGTAACAAATGTTTTTAGCAAAATTTGATTGTGTATGGGTAAAAGGTTTTTCCCAGTGGTTTATTGAAAAATTGTATAAATACTATATATA
>CAAKHB010002136.1:135784-194273 GCA_901007665.1 Aeoliscus strigatus | reverse complement strand
TTCACTCAGGCTTTGAATGTGATCTATAGTACCCCTGAGGGCCTGCGTAGACCTTTGGCCTCTGTGTTTTTTTTTAAACTCTAAGGTTCAATGGTTTTAATCTGTGAAGCTACTTGGACCGGGGAGTTATAGGAGATGCTGAATATGCATGAGGTCTGAGTTGTACTGTTTCACAGCTGTGCACTGCACTGCTTCGCCTGTGAGAGTGAGTAAAGGTGCCTCTTCTGTACAACACTACAGCTTGGCTGAATTCATTGAATATTTACATATGAACACGGCGTGGCTGGATGTCTGACTACACAGATGCTGTGAGAGTGTGGCAATCAGTCACAGTTTTCAGAAGTGAAAAATAGTCTGGTTTGGTTTCCTGAAGTTACAGGAGTTACCATTGGAAGAATGGGTTCCAAAAGAAGAATGCAACATTCAGTGTGATGGTTCTTGTATTTTTTTTCACTGCTTGATCTCACGACGTGAAGGTGACTTAATGATTACAGCTCATCTCATGTAGTCTTTGCCTTTTGCAGTTAAATGACTGGGGTATGACTTAGGTTAGGTCATGTTACATCAAGTCCAATTTTTTTCCAAGTTTATTGTGTACACCTCTAGAAAACAAGTAGTGTACAAGGAAAACAATGATGACCACCATTTTCAGTGCCTGATAGAGAGTGTATAACATATCATTGAAAAACTTTGCCCCACAGTAGCAAAAGGGCATTTTTCTCTCACCACAGTTTGTATTTACAGCACCTCTGCGTACCATGTGTAGCAGCAGGAAAGCTCATGATCTGATTGTGGTCTTGTCAAAAGGGAACAATATGATTTGTTATAGTGAGACGCCAGAACTTCCTCAGACTAACGTGAGCAGCTTTCATTGACTATGATGCCCAGGTCACTTCTTTGCTGAAGTAAAGCTGATACAGATTAAATTTTCTGTTGAAAAAAATAAAATTAAATGCATTGTCACTGTTGACCACAACAGATCTAGTTATTTGAAAGGCATTTAGATTAGATCGTACTTACATATCAACAATATACCCTACACATACATTAATAAAAGACTAATCTGTGATACATACTATACATACAAAAAGTAAACCTAATCTGCAGTGTATACACTATACAATGCAATACCTACATATACTGGAAGAATTCCTAGGACTAATCTGGCCTAAGTATATAAGATGTAAATACAAAATAAATATGTAGTATGGAATATACATTGCATGTTTGTTCTGTCAATACAGCATCGGTTTTCAGATCTTTCATCGCCGTTCAAGCTGTTACAATACATTCTCCATCAGCAATGACCGCCAGTGACTTGTCTCAGTCCATCCATGGGAACTTAGTCATTGCTCCATCATCGTCTTGCAGGTGACACAGGATTAGTTTTAATGCTCAGCAGAGGAGTCTGCTGGAGTCTGTGGGAAGAGCTCAGTGTTTGGACAATACTGACAGCGAGACCTAGCAGGGTGCTTATAGCCCAGTTGAATCCAGATCATGCTGATGAAGCCAGACATATGCAAACATGTGGCCAGCCACACTCAGTGACATACACACAGGCAAACAAACACAAGCACACACCAGGGGACGGCTCAACGAGAGCCGAGCTCCCCCCAGTGTTGTCCCAGTTGCTTGTGACTGGGGTCACCCAGCTGTAAGTTCAGGCTGCAAAACGGTGAGAAAGCAGTGAAATTAGAAGAGGGAAGAACGGACTAAAAAAAGGAAGGTGACAATATTAGGGTGAAGAAATTTTTAGAGCAGGGGAAAAACCTGTAGGAGAAGGTAAAGAAAGAGGAAATAAAGATATTAGATGCAGACGTGGGAAGTCAGAGATGAATAAAGAAGACACACGCTTAAACACTTAAACTTCATAGGGAAAACACATGAAATTAAATGACTAATTAGATGTAGCTCTCCACATGTAAATATTGAAGACATTGCCTTTCACACAGCTTTCTCACTTTTTTCTTTATTTTGATTCCTTTTAATTAGCAAGAAATGTGAAGACAATTCATTCATTTTTAACATGTAAATCTGTAGACATGTTTATGGAATGTTAGCAACTAGTGCTACACCAGATTGTAATTCTGCTTCATTCCTCCATCAAGTCACATCTTGTTGGAGGAATGTAATTATAATCTAATTCTATTTGGTACTGTGTACAACACAGCTGATGAGCTCAGGGCTGAAATATAAAATGGATAATTCGACTCACATGCGTCATTTAGCTACTTACAATTATTTATGTATGGATTTTCCTGACTGCTGGTTGAAAGAGTCCTAATTGTACATCAAATGCTACAAACCAAAATGTATGAGTGTAAGTATCCCCTGAACCCTTTTTCAAAACAAAATAATGATAATAATAATATTTTCTGTATAATATTTTCTGAAATGTTTTAATGTATCAGCTGGTCCCTTGGTTTGCATGTATATTCCAAAGCTCCCCTTACAGGGTGCAGCATATGTCACATTTTTCAGTGTCTAAACAGTCTTGTATGTGGATTGTGGGACAGTATGTACCCATTAGTCTAATGTCAGCATTCCACAGCTGAAGGCGACTCCGATTAGATGTACACGCAACCAAACACACCAGCTCAGCAGCTGCAGTCTACTGTACAGTAGAGGAACCGGGATTAGATGAATGAAGACAGGTGGCCCTGAACTCTGTAACATTTTGTTCTAGAACATGACCCTGTGTGCACAGGTGCCATGCAAAGTGTTTTTCTGCTCCTCTGCGCTTTGTGGTTTGCAGTTTATTCAGTGTGCCAATCAAAAAAGGTGCTGTGATGAATAAGCAGATGCCTTGTGTTTCTGTATCATACATGCAAACATATTCGATTATAAACTAGATTTTCTGTAGTGTGTGCCGACCAGAACAACTTTCTAGCTTTTTCCATCATAAACTAAGCGGTAATGAGTCAGAGTGCTTTTACAGTTCTGATGCAAGTTCGCTGCTGTTGCATGCATAGTAAATTGACCTATGACCTTTTGTGGTAAATTGAACTTTGACCTTTTGTGCAGCACCCTTGGAGCCATTAGTGAGATCATTTAACTGCACCAAAACACAGTGTAATCTATTGTCTAATCCACTAATGTTTAGAACCAATAATCTTGTGTGTGTGTGTTTCTGTGTGTGTATATGTAAACATAATTGCCTCATAACAGATGGGAATATATGAGGTGGAACATTATAGGTGGAACATAAACTGTTGTTTTGTCTTTTGTGGGGGTAGAAAGCGGAATTACAGTTTAATACTACACAGGTTTTCAGTGTTTCACGGGAGATTTAACTAGACCATTCTGCCTGTTTTGGTAAATCTTAACATCTTCAACTAAAGATTCATCTGGTGCCAGATGCTATGAGGACCTGAGGCTCGTTACCTTCCATGTATTGTACACACCACAATTTACCCAGCTCCACTTGTTCTGCTGTATTCTTTCCAAACAGCTAGCTGTATATTTGGTGTGTATACATTTTTGTATATGATGAAAAGAGGTTTTGTCATCTGAGTGGTACCCAGAAACTACAGTATCACAGCAAGTGGAGAGTTGAGTTGAGTCAGAGAGTCGAAGAAACAGATGTTCAGTTGCAAAGGATGCTCTCTTTCTGCAACATATGATTTATTCACGTTGGCAGACAAGCACAGATATATATACTGTATGTGTATATATATATATATATATATATATCTGTATATATCTTCAGAAGGAAAGAGCTTCTTTATGCTTTCGCAGTGCTGTCTATCTGTGGGTTTCCAATTCAATCAATCGAGTTCAAACCTAGAAGTGACCCCATGCTTTCAGATTTACCCTCCATCACGTCCTGGAGGTTGTGAATTAAAAGGTATGAAAAGGTCAAACTTGCCGTTTTCTAGTTTTCTCTGATTAATAGTTCTGCTTTAACTGCCTTTAAATGAGGTGTCAGGACAGAATTCATGCAACAACTTCTACCGACCAAAAGATTGTAACTTGTTTAACAAGTTAAGTAGTGTGATGTAACAAGAAGTTGTTTGACCTTCTTAATTGTGGCTCATCTCCAGCCTGCACTCATTGACATCAAAGATTCAATGTCAATGTGAGACCTGTCAAACTGGAAAGCAGCTTGTAATTCATCATGCTGTGACCTTAATTACATAAATCAGCTATACAGCAAGGATGATGACCTCTTTCAGCTACAGTAAGATGATATTTCGTTCTGTTGGCTTAGCACAGAGCCTTCACCGTTGTAAAGATGAAACACCTAGCTCTGATCCAGGCTGTCATTGCCATTGTGACTTTGACGCTATTGTGTTTCACTTTACTGGAAAAGTGAGTGCCAGCCTGAGCTTGGCACTCAGTTATGACTTCATATCCAGAGGCAGCGCTCAATTGTCTCATTGTTTAGAACCCAGTTGTCGGGGACAAACGGCAGCACAGTGTCTAAAGAGTCAAAAGGGCCCTCGCGCCTCTCCAACAGTCCCTCCATTCGCAAGCCAGGATGGGACAGTCGAAGACTCGCCTCTCTGAAGTTGCCCCTGCTAGGTCACCCTCTCCCCAGATGGTGTGTGCCCTCCGCCTGGCTGAACCATGCCAGAGATTTTGCTGTCATTATCAGCACCAGCACTGCAACTATCATGACAGGCGCGTGAGCTGCTCGCCCCCGTACTCACCTGGTCTGTTCAAGAGGCCAGATCGACGGTAAGTGGAAGAGGCAGGGAAAAGTTGACCTTGTGTGGGATGATGTTTAGGAAGACAAGTGGCAAGTATCTGTGACTAATAAGAATGCCAAAGGCAATTTAGACTGGAGATAATAAGGCTATCACATCAGCATCTAAAATATGCAGAGTTGTGGACCGAGTGTATGTAAAATACACTCAAATGGTTTTTAGCAGGCAGATTAATGAGGAGTCAATTCAGATCAAACTCATCATGAATGTAAATTGTAGATGTAGGAATAACGTGATAGAATTGTACAGTCCTTTTCGTTTCTTAGATCAAACCAGAGTTTTTCTAATGTTTTTAACTCATCGCCCAAATGGGACACTTTGTCAGCTGCGATATGCATTATTGACTGTGAGTGACATGTCTGCCAACCTTTGGATTAACAATGTCAGTTCTGTCATCATCGCCTGTGCGCACCACCATTTGAAACGCGTACAAAAATATTAAAACATGCATCAAAGGGCAGAGTTTACGGCCTGGTGAAATAATTGAAAACCCCTTCAGGGGCACTACCAAGGCCATCTGCCTTGTTGCTATTCATGGCTCAGACGTAGGTGGTGTGATAATAAGGACTGCCTGTGGGTGTGCAAGTGGATGTTTTAGTATTCATTGGGTCTAACCAATCTGCTTGCCCCCACTGACAGCTTCCTTTGAGACAGCCTGTGACTGCAGCCTATGCAAACCTGTAGGTCCTCTGTAATACGCACTGTGCATTTCAATTTGAGTGCAGAGCAGAGCATCTGACTGGGATGCTTTGTGTACATCGAAACTTTGGTGAGTCAAAAGCTTGATGGCGTGATTTTGCCTCATTTTTCCTCAACTGCTGGTGAAAATGAATCATAGCATTATATAACGTGACTGGTTCTTGTGAAGGGGACATACTCTAGTGCCACTCATACCTGCCAAACATGATGTGAAATAGAATTAATAAGAAGAACTTTTGAGAAGTCAGGAAAAGGTAAATGTCTCCAGGTTTACAGTCCTAAAAATCATACTGAAATCACTTCAATCAGTTCTTATTATTCTCTGTGAAAATGTCAGGAAAAAATCATCAGATCTTCAGAGCTTAAAGATGTGGCTCTCTTCACCATACTGAATGTGGCAATTGCACATATACAACAGGCCCCAAACACCAGTGATGCTTTCTGCTAAACCACTCCAACTCCACTGGATCATTGTCACATCCCAGTGCCACCTCGTTCTTCCTAAAAACAAATTCACACGTCAGTAAATGTACCTATCTGTCAATACATCACAGAACAGACTTTCAGTCGTCACACAATATCAGTATTAAATCAAATTACTGTGATAAGGAAGGAACATAATGTGCCAGTGTTGTACAATTGCCTTTAAGCTACTGGAACCTGCATGGATCAGACACACACACACACACACACACACACACATTCACATTCACACACACACACACACACACACACACACACACACACACACACACACACACACACACACACACACACACACACACACACACACACACACACACACACACACACACACACACACACACACACACACACACACACACAAATATGTCTATTGCACAATAGCAGCCCTAGAAGAGTGCTGTGGTGGAAAACTGTGACAGCAGGTGTGTTTTCTCTGTGTTCTCTGTGGTCAACTTCTACCACAAATGGCTTGTTACACTTTGCAGGGAGGCTCAGAACAGTTACATCACACTGGAACAGGCAAGTTTTAAAAACAATTTGGAGTGCACAAGGTCATACACTGGAAAACTATGGCTCAACTTTAAAGTCTCAATTCCTGCATTTCCAGTGAACACATATTGATGCTGAATACATGGGTAGTAAACACAACAGGTGCGTTAAAAGATAAATAATTGTTCTCCTATGTTAATTTCCCATGTTTTTTCTGAATATATAGGAAAAGACGGAAATATGAAATCTTGAAACTTGGAGAAATGTGCATGGAAAGTTCCTTGTGGACAACACGTGCAGGAACAGAGTGTGTTATAAATTAACTTTGATGGTCGGGGTGTTCTACATTTTCACCACTAGAGACCAACAGAGCTCAGATACAGATGGGAAATTTACTAGGAGAGGATGGAAAAGTACCTGAAAAATACTCTACATATACCGTACACGATGGTGCAGTACATTCTGTTGTTCTGTACTCAACAAGAACAAAATGTAATTTTCAGCTTTATTATTGTTCTTACACGTACACCTTACAACTATGCAAAATTTGCAAAGCATACTTGCATAAAGCATGCTTGCATTTAAAACATTTACATTTTCCAGGTCAGTTATATGTAAAATTACTCAAGATTTATTCAAAGGTAATGTGCAAGACTGTTTCACATTTTGAACAAATAATGAAATGTTAACCTGGTTTAATGATTTAATGGGAATCAGATGACGCTTTAACATACTGATCAGCAACTTGTGGTCGATGAACTTCTGATATATTAGGAACACGGGTGTCTCATTTGGGCAGAACACGTGCCTCAGAAAGCTGCTGTGTGGTTGTTCTGGTGCAGTTTGCAGGACAAACACAAGCAGGCAGGACAGATGTGATGCTGCATTTAAAGGCAAATCTGAAACCTGTTGTTTCTTCTTAAATTGACTTTTTGTTTTGTGAATATGAGCTATCTGTCAATAATATTTCAATATATATAATTTATTCTGCAACATACATGTTCATGATCAGCAGCAGTCCATTGATATTGCAACATAGTATATAATTATTTATTCACTACAATTTATTATATTTTATGCACTGGACACCACTAATTTATGTTGAGTCTGATCTAATACCACTAAAATCAAGTTTGCACAAGTGCATTTTGTGGTAGTCATGCTGTAAACACACGATAAAACACGATAAAATGCTGCTCAATGGAAGAAACTTGAGGAAACACTAACATATTGTCATGACAAAAGTGTATCTTTTTTCCCCAAGAGAGAATTAGTTTCATATCTTTTTTTTCATATCAAGTTTTTTATTTCTTTTTCATTTTATACATTTCGACAGCTCAGCCAAATGGGGTCACGGTGGGTCCCTGGTGTCTGGTTTTAGCGCCAGAAAGTACTTTGATCCTCCTGCATGTGTGTGTGTGTGTGTGTGTGTGTGTGTGCGTGCGCGTCTGTGTTTGTTTTTTTCCCCCCCAAAAAATGCAGCCCTCTGTTCACTGTCGCACTAAAGGGCAAACTTCAGTACAAGTGATTTTCCCCCCGGAACGTGAAGGCATCATAAAATCTGACCCGCGCATTGACTAAAACATGCACGCGTCACATGACGTCAGCAGGCCAGCCGTATATAAACCGGGCGCAGGCAGAAATAGCAGCAGACAGTCGCTCGGTCAACTGGCGAAGCTACAGTTGGACACCGCACTACTCAGACTCTGGTGCTTCGCAGTTTAACAGGAACCGAATCCACGATTAGTTGACCGATTTATTCGCAAAAGTGGCGAGGAGTATATTTCAAACGAGTCTTGTTCTTAATATGAGCACGGAGATGTTTGCTAAAACACCAATGGAGGTGGCCGTCTACGAACTGCACAACTTCTCCATATCTTTCTTCTCCTCGCTACTCGGGGGAGACGTTGTATCGGTGAAACTTGACAACAGGTAAATATGTGACTGGTATTTCTAATAACTTGCTTTGTACATGAAGTCGAAAGAGACTCTTGGCGGTGAAGTTAGCTGTTCCTGTCTGCTGCTGTTTACTGAACTTCGCTCCGTGCTGCGTTCACTGTTACAGTCAAATCATGTAGGTTACAGGCTGTTCTAGTTACACTCTAACCTCAATAATGAAAGTCCAGGCGTAAAGTAATCAACATGGAGTTTGTGTTCAACTGAAAACAAACTCTTAGGTCTTTGCTGTTTTTTTTTGCTTGCATCCTTACTGTGTTGTTACTTATGTACGTTTATCTGGTTCTGAGGTTTTGTTCATGGCTGCTTTCCTTTTCTTCTGCAGTGCCTCTGGTGCTAGCGTTGTGGCGATTGACAACAAGATCGAGCAGGCAATGGTAAGCAGACAGTTATTGAAGCTGTCTTGTTTTGGAAGACCAGTTCTAATCTCCCTGGTTATGCTAATACGGATATTCAAACTGATCATATACAGTAGCTAGTAGAAGAAACAATACCACTATATTCTCTCTTGTAAGTCAAAAACAGTGATAACAAAGCTGTTTTAGTCAAACTCACACTTTTGTTGAATTTTCAACAAAATCATCTGTCCATGCATCGTCTGGGAATTCCATGCTATTCTCCAGTTACTGTGTGATTTGTCATGTGACTAAGAAGAGAAGTAGTCCAGTGAATGTCAGCAGAATATTAGAAAAACAAAACTGAAACCAGTAATACTTTTCAGATCTCAGAAAGTGAAAGATGTATTGTGTGTGTTGTGTAAGCTACATGAGATTGCTGCCAGCAAGGCTGATCCATCATTCCTCTTTCCTTATGGCAGGACCTGGTCAAGAACCACCTGATGTACGCCGTGCGAGAAGAGGTGGAGATCCTAAAAGAGCAGATCAAAGAGCTGGCGGAGAAGAACAACCAGCTCGAGAGGGAAAACTACTTGTTGAAGAACCTGGCCAGCCCAGAGCAGCTGGAGAAGTTCCAGTCTCGCATCCCGGGAGATGTTCTGGACAATCAGAGCGGCCAGATGACCCCAGACCAGCATCAGCAGCAGAACACCTGCAACTACAGCACTGGCTCTGCTGTGTAAGTGGCTCTGCCTTGGGGCGGGCAGAGCCACTGTCCTTTTCCAGTAATGGACCTCCATTTTAGTGTTACAAAACGGCCTCTGCCGAGAACCCTTCAGGACACTGAAGGAGTGGCATCAGGCTGTAAATGATCGACGGGGACACAAAAGAACTGATAAGCACAACAGAAGTGAAGATGCGCTGACTGTTGCAGTGTCAGGTCCGTCCTCTGATACCGTCCAACTCTACGTAGCCTCTTGAGGACAAAAGTACTCAGAACAGAGAGAGAAGGCCGAAACCATTGAGCGCTTGCTTTCAGACTGAGGGGGCTGTCCCTGCCTAACCCTTACAGCAAGCATCCTTCGCTCTGGTGAGAAGGTGGTGATCGGGCTGGTCCTGCAGGTGCCAGCTTGGAAAGTGAATGTGTGTGTGTGTGGGTACGAGGTGAGGGTGCCCCTCCCTTCCACCCACTCTCCAGTGGGTCGCCTGGTCGCCCAGGCCTCAGCAAGTTCAGCCTACCCTCACGTGGATTTGTTCAGTCTCCAAAAAACTTTGTTCAAGGATTCCCACCTTCACATTTCAGTAACAAGGACTCTTCCTGTAGCTGCACTTTTTTCCTCGTGTGTTCTTGTACATGTAAGTTTAAAAAGTATAATCAAGAGGATAAGCAAAGGCAACGAAAGGTGAAGGTTTCTAGTTGCAGTTGGGGCTTGCTGGGGAATGATTCCTGCTATATTGTTGTGGATTGTGATTCTGAACAAAAAGCTGTTAAAATCTGTAAAATGGGGGCATTTGTCTGAACAGATTATTTTTGGTATGTGGGAGGGGGATCTATCAGTCCACCATGTTTGCCTAGATTTTAACATTGTACAAAATGTGGAAATGGCGAGAGAGCAGCCACCTGCATTTCTCGCTGCAGATGCACTCCTGATTTTCGCTGCAGTGTCTGTTTGTCAAGCAGACACACAACCCCCCCCCCATCAAAACAAACGATGGCATGACGACAGTGCCTGTCCGTAGTAAGAGAGGAACACATTTCCTCACTGAGCTTTCATGTTGTTGTTTTCAAGCTTCTAAAAGACACTTTTTCATACAACAGCAGAAAAAACAGGACCATGTGTAAAAGTTCACAGGGAGAAGTCATGTTTGTAGCTAAAGTTTCCATGTGTAAAGACAATGGTGTTGCTGCTGTAAAGTATCCACAAAACATTTGTTTGCTATAGTCTTTGGATACAACTGCACATTTGCAATAAACCTTATGTTTACATAATACCATCTGCTGACACACTGTCTTTTGTCCTGTGTCCTAACACTAACAACACAGTGAGTGTCACACTATAGTCTGTCTATAGTAAGTCTCAGGCATTCAGACAAACAACCCTGCAGGTTATGCTTCAAGTAGGACCGACCTTAGTTTATTTGTGGGGCATTCAGCTGCAACAAACAAACCACACATGACACACACTCATTATTTACAGGGGAGCTTGTAATCCAATAATCCTCTATTGTAGTTACCACCAAGCTTGTTACAGGTTTATGTTACGTTAAAGGTTGCAAATGTTGCGCTGGAGAGACATTCATCCCTTGGACATGCAAACACACAAGGCAACTGTGGCGACACCCATGACAATCTTATGTCATGCTGCTGAACCACTGTGAAATCTGTGACGCTCCTGTCTCAAAGGATATGACACTGCAATTCCTGGAAGTTGAAGCCACCGCATCACATCATTTTGCACAGATTTCTGTGCAACTGTGTTGTTTGATTGGAAGGTCGAGTTTAACATCTGCATGTGATCAGCAGAGTCTCACACTCCTGACTCACTGTTTTTCAACGTGAAAAACCGGCTGACCATTATGATAGTTAAGTAATAATAGCAGTTTCCATCAGATTGGAATATATAGCTGGTCTGAGCAGCGTTTCCCTTCAGACACTTTGGCAGCCAGTCAGGGGATCTGTGTGTAACAAGATATGTTGTGGCTTCCCCAGCGTGTAGACCCAGCTCACGTCCATCTTTTGCTGAGAGCTGAGGGACTCAGCGTCAGGCCTTTGAAAGAAACGTAACCACCACAGATCAAATGGCATAAGAGGGAACACAGTGTCTTTCCTATTGCTTGCTTTTATGAGAGCACGTTGTGACAATGTTCCAGATCAAGAGGCCTCTTCTGGAATGTTTAATTAATAGCGGGATAGGCAGCATGTTGTATTTGTTCGTGAAGTAGAAAGAAGAGAGGAAGTTTGCAGCTCCTTTATTCAAGGTAATCTAATTAGTCTTTGTACATCCGCCATCATCAAACAGCAGCCTGCGCGCTTATATAAATTTAGCTCACAAATGATAGCTGATGTAACCACATAAGTAGGTTTCAACTAGTGCACCTATGCTTTCATACTCCCATTAACTCTGAAGTCAATGATGGCTCCGTTTGGCATTCTTAGACTATTTCGGGACTTAACTTCGCTCGAAAATCACTTTAATTCCAGTGGAATTTTCATTTAAACTCCGTCTGATTGTATTTGGTCTTTGGACCAGGACATCTGCAGAGGCCCTTCAACTGGTCCCAAACACAGAGTGAGTCACAATTCTCCATTCCTTGTGATTCATACCTGGTGTCGCCGCTCAAACAAATCTTTGTCAAGGTGGGAGAATGTGTGATAGAGGTGTGCTAAATGTGTAACCCAGTGATACACAAGATTGCATAACCAAACTGTCTACATATTTATGCTCGTGGTATCAAACATTTATCTAGGTTAACTAACAGAGACGTCCACATCTGGCTGCTTCCAGGTTGTGTTGTGTTGTGTTGTGCAAAGCAACAGTAGTTCTGTATTTGTTTTATAACTGTGTGAACTGGGTTATTTAACGTGCAGGAAGAGCCGGAGGTGTGTAATTAAAGTTTTAAATGGTACTCGGTTTGATTGAATCAAATAATATGTGTTGGATCATTCATGTTATGCAATGACAAAAGGAAAAAAAGAAAACACATCTGGTTCAGATGGAAATTCTGGGGCTTTGCTGGGATAAGGCCGCTCCTTCTCGGTGTGGTTAAGTTCGCATGCAGGGGAATAATTTAGCATGGCTGCTTCTCATGTAGACTAACACAACTTGTGTGTCCTCTGAAATGTCAGTGTGTCCATCACGTCAGCATCAAAGGGCTGAACCAAAACACATGTCAGTCTGACGGCGAGATGTATGTTTGATACAGTCTACAGTGAACCACATTCATGGAATTACAAGTGAAGCCGGGTCAATGACAGCTGGTTGCGTAATACTATAATGTGCGATTTTTAAACTCTCACATTGGAAAACTAGCTGCAAGAAAACGATTCCATACCCAACGTGAAACATGACTTCATGACAGAGTCCTTTTGCAGCCGCCTCAATAAAACGGGTGTTGATATTGACCTCCGAAGGGCAGAAGCTGATGTAAGAGCCGCTTACTGCTGCTTGGTGACCTATTATAAATCGCTAATCCTTTGTGTATTTGATTCGTACTGGTTAATTATCATACAGGTAATTTCAGGTTGGTTTGGTGTATTTATTCTTCACTGTTCAATCCTGAGCGGGTGCGTCACACATTGCTGGTGAGGTTATCCATCTCTCAAGCACGGACGGCCAGAATCGGGACATGCAGACAGGAAGTATGTTGCACCACCGGACACAAGTTAATAATGCATTGAATGACGAATTATCCCATACGTTTTTTTCAGCTTTCCATCCACTGTGGTTTGTGTTCTTCTAACAAAAATCCTCAGCATTATAAATGGAACACAATATGATATGACTGACAGTCTCTATCAGCAGACATACCTGGGTTTTGGTTTTGAGACTTTATGTAATCTGGAGTTAAGGTAACAAATACAACACTGGAGAATGAAGCCAGTGAACCTTTGGATTGACTTTGGACATCAAAGTGTCTGGAGTTATTACATATTCATTATTTTGAGGAGGTGATGACGTAGAGCCTGACCTTTTCTGTATTTATAAATGTTTTGTAATATATCCCGTTTGATAACTTGAATTTATATCAGCAGCTGAAGGTCTCCGCTACTGAAGAAGAAATTAAGAAGAACTTTTAGTAACCCCCAAAGGAAAATTGTCTCTCTGCACTTAAATCAGTCACATTTGAAAATGTTGCCAATTTCTGTCAATCCTGGGGATACCGCTGATGACCGTGTGGTTCCACACCCTCGTCTCAAACCGCTTCTCAGACCGTGCCCCAGTTGAGAGGGGTGACTTGAGAGCCTCATATTATTATTATTATTATTATTATTATTATTTTTGCCTGCTGTTGTCGGCTGTGCTTGTCTCTTTGCTGATCAAAGCCACAGCAGGAATGCAGCCAGCTCGAGGCGTCTTATTCACATAGACAAAAGGTCAAGAGTCAGTGGTTTCGGATTTACAGTGATACCCGGGGTCGTGATCCTGCTGCACAGCAAGAGCCTGCACACAAATGAAAGCTCTGCAGACCTCCACAGAACATGTGACACAGGCAGGGTCAAAGGGGGTACGTGGTTGCATAACATACATATTAACAGCATTTCCCATGCCTTGGTTCTTCATAACAAGCCCACTCAGCAATCACAAGACTGTCATTGTGACTTCAAACAAATGACTTCTTCATTTGTTAAAAGTAACTCTAGATAAACAACAAACAGCCAATGTCAAGCATTAATTCATGTACTGTGTTTAATATATTTTTTTCATTTATTTTTACAAATTGCAATACATTTCTCTTACGTATACTACCACTACAACTACTACTACTACTCATAATAATTTGACATAAAAATAAGACATTTTTCTACCAAAAATATCCTATTTGTGTTTTGTATGACGAGAGTTTTGGTTTTGAAACCAATACATTTTTTTTTTTTTTTAAAACAAACTGACCAATTTAAGATTTGTTTTATGTTTCAACCTTTACATCAAGTTCATTTGCAGTCATGTTGTTGTTTCATAACCAAACTGTTGTTCTATTTCTGGTATATCTGTTGCCGATTTTTGCACAAAAACTTGAACATGAGGGCAGCTGCTAAGATTTCCCTGCCAGCTCTACAAAGACACCAGTGCTGTGTTTATGGAACACTTTATTGCTGTATGTTTACGGTCATATTACTTCCTACCACAAATACGGGTGTAACATTTGTTTGGTAGAAAGTTTGCGAGGGGTTATGCAACCATGCTTTCCCCCATTGTGGTGTATTTGTGAGACTGTTTCCGTTTAGTGGTCAAAAACCATCAACCTCTGTTCCACTTTTGGCCCAGGGAAGGGATATGTCGGTGGGCAGCAGGACATGGAAGATGTAAACAGAACAGGAAACAAACTCCAGACAACCTTGGGAATAGATTTGTGTTATCAAGAGCAGGTAGAGGATTTCCCCTCCGGCCTGGCATTGTCAAATGATATATAGATATAGTTTATATGAAGAACACATAGACATGTGCTATAATCCGTGTTTAGATCATCATCATCATTTTTGAGCAGTGATACAGTTAAATGGTAAATTTAGGTGAGAATGCTCATATATATATATATATATATATATATATATATATATATATATATATATATATATATGTATTAAATATGTCAGGATCACAGTACTTTATATCCTAAACCAATAACATTGTGCTCTCACGTTATGTAGACAAGTTGAAATGCTGCACACTGTTACATAAGTTCTGGTGAAGTTACCACAGATTCTTGGATGAGCGGTGAAACGTCTTTATACAACAAAGTGCAGTTGATTTAACCCAGCAAGTTACGTGACCTGGATGACTGACAGTCCTGACTCAACTCTCCCTGGATGATGCTTGTTACTCTTAAGCCTTTCCATTGCGTCTTGTGATATTGTGATGTTTGTGTCTCTCACAAATAGACGATGACAGATCTACCTCTGTGTTTAAGTAAAGCACTAATCCATTTCACAAGCAGACCCAGGTTGTAGTGGCAAAGTGTTATTGTCATCAGTCTTTGTCACAGTCACACATTTCCCCAGTTAGTTATGGGAACTTCAGCAGACTTGTTGGTCGTTTGGTCGGTCCAGTGTGTGCTGTCGCACCAATGTCAATAAAGTGTGAGGAAAGAATTTGTTTATACAGCCTGACATTTGGTGAATTTCTTGTTGTGTCAGAGAAAAGCTTTAAGCTTTAAGATATGTGTCTTTAGATTCAGCTTGCTTGGTTTTTGGGGGCCCAATGAGTTCAGAACGGATGGGACTGACGGATGGACCAAAGCAACTTTTTAATGTTGTACGAGGTGACGTCGAGTCACATCGGGGAGCTGATGCTCACACAGGTCTCCTCACACAGAATTGGAATGATAAGACTTTACATAATCTGGCCTCTGGTCATTGCAGGCTACAATGAAAACCTTTCTCTTCTGATGTCTTACAACTTCTGCTCTCTCCCAGTTCTGTGAAAAGCAATTCTAGTTTTCTTGTAATGCTGCTAAAGGGCAAACACCAACAAAAAGAACATTCCGGGTGACTGTACGTAAACAAACCATCATTAGAATACTTGTTAGAAAATCAGTGTGCACACCCTGTTTTCATGTCATGATCTACGAAGATATTTTAAGAGCTGATATTAAACATGGGCCCATCAAAGGAACAGGAGCATCCTCAGCGTCCCCCCCTCCTCTAAATCCACACTGTGCTGTTGTCTCCTTTGAGCTCTCGTTGGATGGCGGAATAGCGTGTTCTCTGATGGTTTATTGCCATCCTGCAGGTTTCCAGGGTTGTGAACTTAATGAGAGACGCTTTATAGCTGTTAAACCTTTCCTTTCTGTGTGTAGCCCTATTGTGGATCACTAATGATTATTTGCTTGTGGGCCAGATCCTGACATGGCTACACCGATATTTAGCTTTATATATATACACGCTTGTGTTGAATTCTATTCATGTCATACAATTGACAATTAAATGTTTTCATGATTTCACACTTCAGTCCCTGAGCACCTCAGGATTAAAAACCTGTGTTTTTATTAGTATCCATAAATCATGAGGTATTTTAAGCTTCTTGGGCTACAGTTACATGTTTTTTTAAATTTGTAATTAATTATTCCCAATTGAAGTATTTTCCTTTGTGTTTACATGGAAATAGTAATTCCTAATTGAGGTTTACATGGAAAACTTTATTCAATTCCGCTTAAGGAAAGATTCTGACTAGATAGGGCGGTGGACGTATTTACGTCAACACGGAGAATCGCATTATCAAGACCCTGTCTGGATTTTTTTTGATGTTTAAAGCAGCAACATGACAGCATCACATGGATTGTTTTCTTTGTGTCACACAGTTTGCCATTGCCACTCGCGTAGAGGTTATAGCAGTGAGGGCAGCAGTCTGTCGACGACTGACAAGCAGCATTGTGCCTCCGTGCAGTTTGTCAATTTTGTGACTTGTAGATCTGGTTTACTTCTCTTTAAGCATTTACCAAATGAATTGATTTCATTCACACGTACAATTCCATACTTCAGGGAGAAAAGATCACACAGACTGAACTGAACAGTCAGAGTTATCGCCCATCTGGTAACAGGATTATACAAAAACTACCTGACTGAGGTAACTCTGATGAAGGTTTTCATGTACAAGGTGTCACCGGACTGTCACCAAAACAATATCTTGAACAGACAGAATCGTTTCAAGAAGGAAAGTCACTGGAGGCACTAATCAGCTCTACTTCATCTGCTGATGTTAGTTGAACTTTCATTGAATGCAAAGCTGTGTATATCCTATTCTCTGAATCCTCATTTTACTTTTTGCTGACCTCTAAACCCAGGTTTACAGTACGTGTACAGAAACACAGCGATGACAATTCAACGTTTCCACTGAGCGAGTAACACTTTTTTTTAGTTTATTACATAACAGATTTTATCTCCAGGCACACAAATTCACACATATACTGAACCCAAGTGTGACAGTGCACGCAAACACACCCTCACAGTAAACATTTCAAAACAGTGTAACCTATTCCTCTTAAACCATTTCAAAAATATCCATGTTGTAAAGGCTATTTTTCAAACTTATGCTTTATGCTCTGTCTGGTGCTTTAACATTACGTGTAGATCTTCTCAGCGCCGGTAGTAAAGGCATCTGTTCAGCTGGTAACGGCTCAGCTGACATACTGGAGCAGACTGGATCCTCTTCACTAATCTTCACTAATTCAGTGTCTTGTTGTTCAGTGTCAATTTGAGCGTAGTGACATTCAGTTGCTGTCATTGATCCAAAGACGTAAGCCACAGGCTTCCAATCCTCTCCATCAGCTTGAAGCAACACAGCTCCAATCCCATTTTTTGAAGAGTCTGTGGATATCTTCCTTCTCTTAGATGGGTCATAGAATGTCAACACTGGCTCGGTTGTGAGAGTGGTTTTCAGTTGTGACCACTCCTGTTCATGGCTGTCCGTCCATTTGAACTCAGCTTTGTTGTGCAACAGCCTTCTCAGATGCCCAGTCTTTGAGGACAGGTTTGGTATGAACTTGCCAGTGAAATTTATCATGCTCAAGATTCTTAGCACACCTTTCTTATCCTCTGGTCTGGGCATCTCCAGTCTTGCCTTCAATTTGCTTGGATCTGACCCTATGCTGGCATCAGACAACTCTCCCAGAAAGGATATTTCTCTCACTCCAAACGTGACTGCTTTGTTCAGACCATATTTCTGGATTATCTGTAGCACTTGTACTAGTCTCTCATTGTGCTGTTTTAATGTGATCCACCACAGAACAATATCATCCACATAGACCCGCACACCTTCAATACTTTCAGTGATTTGCTCCATGGCCGTGTGGAACACTTCAGGAGCAGAGCAGATTCCAAAGGGTAACCTCTGAAAAGATTAGCAAATGGTGTATTAAATGTGCAGTATTATGTGCTATTCTCATGCAGCTTTATCTGCCAAAATCCTTGTGATGCATCCAGTTTAGTGAAAAACTTGGCTCCTGCCATTTCACTAGTTATTTCATCTCTGTCTGGAATCTGAGAATGATCTTTATGTTAGCATTTTAGCATATTAGCAAACTTTTTCTCTGTCCGCATACACAAACGTATTGTATACCTTTAATGCTTGAGGTCCAGTGACAGTGAGAAGAAGTGCAATTTGACGTGCGTCCAGCTTGCTGGTCCCACAGACCCAGAGCTTGCAGGTACAACAGGAAGCCCTGTTTGAATGTTCAACAATCACAGTTCACATTTCCAGTCCAATTTACAGCGTCAGGCGGTTTCACACTTTCCATGACACTCGCCACTTTGGGCCACTCCTGGTACCATGTGTTGTTTTCGAATGAAATGAAGAAACTGGGTTCGAACTGTAACATTTTTGAATTAACTATCCTCAGCAGCCAAACATACAACTCCATAAATCATCTTCTTCTGAACTGTCAAATCCCATAGCTTAATATCTAGAACTGCCCTGTGTTGGTCGGAATAAGCAATTACACCTATATCACTACAACAATGATATTCTATTTCCAAACACAAAACCTGTTTTCACAGCGTCTCCAGACATCAACAAGACGTTATTAGTGTCAGCAGATCGGCTCACAAAACATTTGAAAAGACTTGAATGTTACAAGAGTAATTGTAACATTTTTAGGGAAGAAAAAAATGAGGAATGTTTTTCACAGTGATGTACAATACACAAATGTACATAAAATACTAGTATGCAATAGCATTTCTCCGCAAAGGTGCATATAACTTAATGTCATCAACCATCAATGAGTATAAAAACGTACACGATCACAGTTGGGAAATACTAACAAAAAAGGCCCTAAAACAACAAAAATGATGCAAAGATGACAGAGTTTATAACATATCATAATGTGCATGTCCACAGCCTCTTAAATCATTGAATCATTTTAAGTGTGGTCGGCGAGCTTTGAGGCTCTGAGGTGTCGATTTGCAGAGGACAGAAATCAGCAAACAACATTCCCAGCTGCTCGGGTTCAGGTAGCTGTCAGCCCCAAGAGAAAGGGAAGCCCGGCAGAAAACCCGTTAGCGGAGCGGAGGGTAAGAGCCTTTCAGACAGAGTTTGATGGAAATTACAGGAACTTGTATTTGTCCTTAAAGGAGAAGCACATACTTTACATTCTTTACTTATTGAAGTCCGAAGCCGTGCCCTGGAAAATGAAACTGTGTTGAACAGTTCAACCTCAGGACGTAAACATGTCTACTGGACTGTCACATCGTTTCCTCCAGTGTCTCATCTGATACATTTAGTAGCAGTGCCTGTTAAGGCAGTGTTTGTGTGATCCCTCTCCTGAGACGACGTTTGAAGAGGCGCTGAACATTGTGATCTAATTCTTGGCACCATTTTGAGCCACAGTTGCAGACGATACTTTGAGACTATAAACATAACTTGGCGTGGACTCAGGAGTCCTTCCCTGCTGTGTTGGCCAGCAGATAAAAAAAGGGGGAGACAAACACACAAGCACAACAAACTGCAAGCAGGTTCTTTTCTATGTATTGTTTCAGCTTAAAGATAACACACACACACACACACAGCCAGCAAACCTCTCACGCTGAGTTGTGTGCAGTTATTTTTGCTGAAAGGTCACCAACACTGCTATTGTCTCGAGATACGACCTTCACCTCTCACAACAGTAGCGATCACCAGAAATGAACCCATTGAATTCATTGAACAATCAGTTGATCGCCGAGTGAAAAGTTCTGCTCTGCTTGTGAATAACTGGTTGGATACATCTGACTCAAAGCAAAACACAAAAAAGGTGAGAAAAGAAATTAAACTGGAACTTCACACATGCTCTGAACCACGTGTGTATACACTTTACACGACAGTTACGTAAACATGTAAGATCATCCGCACACAGCACATTCTTCGCACCGCTTGAGCACATGAAATGAAGATGTTCATTCCAGAGAGGGTTCTGCAGGGTAATGTGTGTCATCATGTCTGCAAACCTGTTCGGAAAAAAAAAAATGTGTTTCAAATGTGTTACGGACACACACACGCTCACATGCATGCACAAACACAAATACACACACTTAGTAAACCCTCTGCAACAAGGCTCTTAAATTGCATCACGTTGTCCCAGGGTTAGATGTGGCTGTATGATATTTAATGAGAAATAACGGGTTTCCTGTTGCACTTGTGTTTGCAGTGTGTTTAAGTCAAATTAGTTACATTCAAACTGGGGTCACTGGTTGTTTAAAAAATTAACAAATTAAATGGTCTTCAGAAAAGGTAGAGCTTCCCCACATGAAATATTTTTTTTAAACAATGGTTTGCAAATGGAATCTGTAAAATAAGCCATTTATTTGGTAATGGAGAATTTGTATCATTTTCAGAGTTACTGCAAAAATATGACTGAAGAAAAGGGAAGAGATATCGCCAAATTAAGCATTGAATCAGAAAGGAGCAATTTACACAATTAAACATGTGAAGCTGACAGAGATAGCACACAGAGTAGAAGTGTTTTACCAGGTTTTCAACAGATTAAACAAGGTGTTTGAAGACAATATACTGGAGAGATTTGGAATGTGAACTAGTAAAAACTATGAATGAAATGATTCAATGCTCAGTATATGTTATTTGGAAGCGTATTTAACTGTGATAAAGCTCAAAAGTGACACACAGTTCAGACCAAAAACCCTGCATGTGACCTGTATTCTTCTTCTGTCTGTGATATACTTCATCCACAGAGGACAGTCAGACATTGCTTTCTATATTTGGGTTTCATGTTCCCAGGGGAAAGAAAAGAGCCCGCGGAGCAAATAGTGCACACAGTGAACACGCACAGGAGCGACCAGGACAAGAGCAAACATATACAAAGTAAATTTACTCACTTTACACTTTGAAGGACTTAAGCTTAATGAATATTTTTCTTTTTTTACTTCATGCATTTGACATTGATAGTTCTTGCTTAAATACTGATATGTTATCAGTTTTAATTGATGCTGTTACAATTATATTTTTGTTGTAGTTATTGTGCTTAAAGTCAGAGAAAGGAGTCCTAACCTCAACACATACACGTACATACACACACACACACACACAATTGACTCTGCTGTGGTCTGCACCCCATTCATTACTGTCACTAATAACTTATATAACTACGAGGTAGGTTGTATCATCTTACACATAAACCCACTGAGATAAAAATCAGCTCCTCTGATGAACCGAAACATTCCAGTTAGAAACATAAACGTGACAACTAAGTATGAGGATAAACTGAAAGATATACACTCCCTGTGAGTGTAGTGAGTCTGTTCCAACACTCATTACACATATTGGATTCATACCTGTGTGTGTGCGTGTGTGTTTTCTTTGCTGCATATATGTGTCGCCTTTGAACTCATAATTTCTCTTGATGACAAAAATGCTACTTAAGCAGCTTGTCCACAGATAATTACAGCTATTGAAAATACATTACATCCCTGTAATTGTTTAATCGTGAGACACTAATTTTCTTCCAGCCCAGAAGAATCAGGTCTATTATAGCTGCATTAACTGTGCGTTTACGTTCACAACAATGAACTCATTATAAGGTAAAAGATATATTTCCAGGTATGAAAATTAATCCAGCAAGTCAATTTACAACATTTCTAAGAATCTGGCAGCAGATTCTGCAGAACAACTGTGCAGGGGAGAGATTACAGGCAGGTCACAGCCGGCAGACACGTACTGCTGTTTGGCATAAAGATGTGCTGATAACTTGTGTATGTTTTAGATGGTAACAAGACTCTGGAACAGAAGGATGGGGGAATCTTTTGTCAAGTAGCTCTTCAGAGGAAGAGAGGTGAGGGGGGACGTGCCACTGGTCATGCATGTTTGTCCTTCTTTGACTTTCCAGCAGAACAAATGTGGGTGTTTTGTGGAAATGTGACACAGTGGTATAGTATATTATGGAAGTTCATGGTGAGGCGATCTGCTGACACAACACCATTTACATAACACCTGTGGTTTTGGTGTTGGAGATACAAGCGTGACAATGACATGGTTCTGCAGACTTCCTCTCCACAAATAAAAAAATCTATGTGCAGGCGTGTGTTGGCAGAAATATTTGAGAACAAATGCATCTGTAAATATTATGCGGATGTGACTTTTTCCAGCACCAAAACTAAAAGGTGTTCCAGGAATCTTCGCATGGATTCATCACATCTACGCTGCCTATGTCAAGGAAAAGTCACTGAGGCTCTTCTGATCATTGGTGGTCCTCTGTGTAGCATGAGATGACAACGTTACATATTTGAGGACTTAACTGAATCTCAGGCTACACCTTGGTGTCTCTATTTATAGCCTTGGATGAAAGGGTAAAAGAAATAAATAAAACAACATACCAAAACTTGACCAAGGCTCTCATAGCAGGAATACGTGGAATTTGGATTCTTACATAAGATGTATTTTTTTAATTTTTGACTTCCAGTGCATAGTTTCCTGGCATATTTTATTACCCAACTCAAAACAGATCCAGATTAAGTTTGTTGATTTAACTCCTTGCTCATCGTCCCTTTTTGTTCTGTTTACTGTCTCCCAGTGATTCATTTTTTATTACTGTTCAGCTCTAAGAGCTTTTCTTTAAGTACATTCATTCATTCATTCAAAACAACTTTCCTCTCAGTCAGTTGAACTGCAGGGAGAAAACTGTTTAAGCAGATAGGCATACAATTCATGGGGTTCCAGTTGAGCCAATCAGGAGGCAGCCTGTGGTATGGCCCCGCCTGTGTTACATAACCACCAGGGCAGACAGCCCAGATCTGAGACCGTCTGGCTCCGCAGACACAACAGTCTTCACACGCAACACTCGCCCAACCTGAGGCTCTGTGAGCATGCACAATGTGTGTACTTTTGTCTTTCTGACTTTAATTTGTATGCAAACTAATCTACAGACTGAACATGTATATATATTAATTTAGGAAGCTTTTCATCAGGGAACTCCAATATGTAAACTGAAATTCTGTCAGCCATCAAACTGTACAAAATTATTAACTTTCATCCAATCAACTGAAACAGTTCCACATCTTTGACATCAATTAACAAGAGGAACCACATATTTATATGGAAATTAGATCAGATAATTGACTCTCTTTGATAGTTCCAATATGAGGAAACAAGAAGTGCTGGAGAATAAGAATGTCTGGCACAAACTCAGTGAAACTCCAGCATCTCACTACTGGTTTCAATTGCTTGATATTCCACCCTTGTCTCTGTTATCTGATATTAACGATACGGTGTCACAGAGATTAATAATAAACTGAGGAAAGATTTGAAATCCTGTGGCTTTTCCTGTTGTTGCTTCAGCTGTGTCCTCATAAAGTACAATCAGGCTCTGACTGTGCATTTTCGAGGAGTTCCCTGAGAGAATGCTGCTCCTACTCCCAAATTAAACAAACATACTTTGTCTCTTCTGCAGCCACGGGGACTTGTGAGCCTGTAAACTGGACAGGAAGGCTCAGCAGCCAAGGTCAATATCATTTCCTCCCAGCTGTCAGAACACTGAAGAGTGTTCTACGCTTGATAATGTGGATGCAGGTCTGCACAAGACTAATGTGATACCATCTCTCCCCAGATAATGGGGGTGGATAAATAGACAAATGATTTTGTTAAATTCCCAGATGTAGATGTAGCATTTTCTTCAGATGCAATGCGCAGTGGAGATGGGTTGTAGATGACTTTTTGCCTCTTCTTGCTCTCCTTTTGTGTACATACATGATTGGTCTTGCAACGTGTGATCGTCTAATATGATAATCCTGGAAAGCATGAACCACAGCACGATGAAGCATCTACCATGCTACAGAAACACATAGTATGTGGCTACATGCTACAGTGCTGGATCCACTGACCTACATTTATTCACATGTTGCACGTTAACCTCACGCTAATCTCTGGCTCACTTGGTTTGTTTTAAGGTCATGTGGATCCCAGGAGGGAACATTCCTTTTGACCAGCGTTAGTTTAAACTTGTTCGAAGGGCACATATGTAAAGTGAACTGGCGGCATGTATTTATTCTGTGTGGCACAAATACAACAGAAATTGGGTCATGGTTTCATAACATACTCTTTTTTTTCTTTCTTTGACCTGCACGAGTTCTTTACTCTTGGTCTCGTGGCTTTTTATCAGTAGGTGGATTTAGAGCCTGTGTTTGCGCAATGTTGGCCCCCAGACTGAATTAATCCATTTACCCTGAGTAGAGGTCAATTTCTTCCTTGTCTGGTCATTAAACACTGATTGCAACTGAAAGTTGAAGTCATGTTGAAGTGTGTACATGTTGTCACACTTAATGGATATTCTGTGTACTCAGTCTACCGCAAGATGTGTATCTATAATCCATAAAGGTACTGCAGAATGACTTTAAGTGATGCAGACTGGGTTTTTCCACATTACTTTATGAGACTAATCTCGTTCACTTCATAACACAGCAACGAAAACATTTTGACTTCACAGCCATGTTAGACAGATTTGAGCTTTGTTGCAACTCGGGACCAGTAATTCCACGCTGGCACATAAAAGCTCATTCCCAATATTCCCCGCATCTCTGTTTAATCTCGTCTAAAATGCAAAAAGCGGATCAGAGCAAAGTTTTCCATCTTCTGAGACTCAGTGTAAGTAGCGTGTAAGTGATGAGTGTGGCAAATAAGTTCATTTGTAAATAACTGCGACTCTTTCCCAGGGTGCTTAAACTGTTGTATACACATTCAACCAGCAGAATATACAAAATATGAAAACTAATGTGTGCGCACATCTATATTCAGTTTGCTTTAATCAAATAATGTTTTTGTACAAATAATATATTAATACTACTAATACATACCACTGAACATATAATATTGGTACATATAATATATAGTAAATATATCTAAAAGGCTAAGAAATGTATATACACTATAGGCTTTGTACACTATATGTTCAGTGGTATGTATTAGTAGTATTGATATATTATTTGTACAAAAACATTATTTTATAATTTTTTTATATTATATATGTTATATTTATTCACCTGTTTTTATTAGAGTCTTAGCAAAACTAAAAAAATGATATGCAATACACAAGGGGTTTTGTATGCCATATGAAATGCTTTTGTTGGTTTTGAACAGATGTTGCATTTTGGGTGTGACTTAGTCGACTTCAAAGTCCAAAGGAACGCAGAAAGCAGTTTCTAATGGCTTTTGGATTGAAAAACACGCACTGTTTCAACTCAAGCAGAAGTGAAAGTGTAATTTCTTATCAACTTTACAGCTGCTTTACTGTTCATAAAACTGAGAGTTGACTTAATTGACACAAAGTGGTACTGGATGTGGAAACAGCATCAACAACAGCAACAACTAAAAACTGTTCTCTTGTGACCTACATCGAAGACGCAGATTCAAGCAAAGTTGTCCCTCCACAAACCAAATGTGTTCACTGGACAGAGAATGTCGTCCTTGTTTAAAATGCCACTGCATGGCATTGTCAGACTTGCCAGTGTAGAACTGCTCCCACAAATACGACAGTGGCGACTTTTGTTCATTCATGCTTCATTGGGAGCCTGTAAAACTTGTCTGATAATGTCTAATGCTGCCTGTTTGATGTGTCTCCTTACGTAAGCCAGGATGACTCACATTCGCATGTGAGAACTGAAACATTTGTCTGAATAAACACAAATGCTTAAAAAGGCAATGAATTGAGCAAGTGGAACATGTGGTTTTCTGACAATATAAACACACAATCTTGCTGAATGACTGCTGCATGCAACCTATTAAATGACAGAATGTAAGAGAAAAACAAACCAGTGTCAGCAGCCTGGACAGTCTGTTGCAGGAATGATTCAATATATTGCTGCAGCAGCATAGCATAGCATAGCATAGCATAGTATAGCATAGCATAGCATAGCATAGCATAGCATAGCATAGCATAGCATAGCAAGGCGTAGCTCCAGCAGCGGCAGTGTTGGATGGTAGCTCTCTTTTTAAAGTGTAGACAACCATGTTTTGGTTTTTTTGTTGTTTGTGGTGGAGTTAATTTGTTCGTATTTACTTTTGAGCTTTTGTTGTTTTTGACTATTAAAGTCCCCCCACCCGTCTCCCTTGAGCGCAGTTGTTCACCACCACTCACTTAAACACTGAGGAATATTGTTAAAGAAGAATATTGATAGCTTGCATGAAGATATATTTTATTGTGATTAAATAAATATGTTGCATACCTCCGTGACTGCATTCATTTGTGTTCTTACATGTGGAACCGCTAGAAACAGCAACAAAATTTTGTTATCTCGCATAATGACAATAACACATAGATAGATAGATAGATAGATAGATAGATAGATAGATAGATAGATAGATAGATAGATAGATAGATAGATACTTTAATTGATCTCCAAGAGAAATTTAGAACTCTAGATTCTCATGAATCTCTTGAAAAAGAAGCTATTTACTACTTTGTGTGATAGTCCCAGGGTGGTGTTGTTAAGCAATAATAAGGGTTAAGTCGTTTCTCCGGACCACTTGCTGTGGTCGTGTATTTTGCAACTACATGTACAATAATATTGGATTTACAATGGCTTCATTAGCAAGTATCCTGTGATTATAAATTTACAGTGATACTGCATAATGGGAGGGTTCCTATCTGGAGCGATGGGCTTGTATATTTTCTTTATCAGTGTGCAGTACTTGATTATGTAATAGCTTCTATTTCCACCTGTAAAGCTGAGGAGATTTGTCAAACGAACAAATGGCTAGTGAGGTGCGTGTCAGAGGCTGGTGGTGTTGGGGTTTTAGTTTGCTCAGCAGCCGTTGGAAGACCGACTTGCATCATAACCAGCTGTGGATAAGCTTAACCTCTTTGGCACACTGACGACTGCCAGATCCACAAACACTAAATCCAGTTATTGCTGAAGATGACATGTCCATCCTTTGTTGGTAATATAAAACATGAATCAACAGTTCTGAACACAAGTTTTTACCTTGCCTGTAAATGTCAGACATACAGATATACTGCAAATAAAGCCAGTGAAGACAGCACAGTATAAAACTCCAATGTCTCATATTATCCCTTAGGGGGGTTTAGAAGTCTAGTAATATACTCCCTTTAGGTTGAGAACCTCAACAGCTATGAGGAAAGACAGAAGATACTTTGTCTTTGTGTAGATTTATTCATTTGTATGCAGCAGCAGGACAGTGTGTTATCTCTGGTTCATATTTTTCAAAACAAAGTCTTTTGAAAACAATATATACCGCCCTGTGTGCCGCCTCTCTTGACCACAAGAGTTCAGCTGACACATGTCTCCTGTTCTGCTGCAGTATCTGCTGGCCCGTGCACTGAGCCTTTGGCGCAACAACAACAACAACAACAAAACAAAGAAAATGGCCTTCTAAGTCAGATTTACCATACAGGCCAGATATTTGATGTGTTGAAGGATGCAGCTCTCGCTGTAGAAAAAAAACACAGTTTTTGAAAATCACTGTATTTCTTGAGTTGAAATTTCCCTCTTCTATTCGTAGTACATGTGTGAACACATATATTACATATAAGAGGTCACATTGTCTATACATTGTTTTTGTGGCTTTCATGGTCACACAGCTTCTACAAACATGATGTGTGTGATGTGTTTTGTGTTTTTCCCATGCAGTTTTGTGGCTTCTCCTGAAGGTCCCCTCCCACAGCTTCAAAGCCTCAGTGACTATTCACACAGATGCAGGCTCTGTATTCTATGGCAGATTAACTAGATCAACTACATTTGCATATCTTATTGCGTAACAGACATCTGATCTTGGACACAGTTCGAGCCAGCTTATATTCATTATAGGTCTGTTGCAGTAACGGAGATAATCTAGCTGCTTATTTCAAAGAACGAGAATTTAATCTGTTTAAAACCTTGCCGACACATATTGGACAATAGCCACCAGGCACAGAGTGTGGATGATTTTGTTGAGCTTTGCAGTTAGGAAAAAAAAACAAAAAAACCCAACTCTGCCAGGATTGCTGGTGACACACATCTTTGCTTAGCTAGATTTTAACAGCTGACCAGGGCATGACCCACTTCCCCCTCTGCTCAAGGCCTGAGCAGAAGTGTTTGATGAAGTCATGTCCAAATGTCCCAGTTCAACGCACCTTTACTTATGTGCTTCAGCTTGGGAAAGAACACACCGAGCATTGGGGCATAACAACTTCTATTTAGGGAAATGGCTGGGCTGCTCACGGGCTGCTGTCGCGAGCAGCGGAGGAATTTCTTAGTCACAATCTGTCTGTTGATTATGGGTTTCCCTCTTCGACTGTTACCATGGAGATAAAAGAAAGCTGAGACACAAACAGTTGGCAATGGGGGTAGGGCTGGTGTGAGCAAGAGAGATGTAAGAACTGGCAGGAAATAGGGACTCATCGATGTTTGAGTCACTAGTCCTGAAATAGCCCACCCCGAGGTGTAGATGACATGGGATGATTTCTTTTTTTCCTTGGGTGTGTTTAATGAGCGACGTTTCTCCTCCCTTTCTTCTTCTTGTTGGTGCAGGCAGGTGTGGACAGCAGCATTAAGCAGTGAGTTTTTGGGCGTGTTCTGCTTTATGGATAGGAGGGTGACAGCCTGAGACAGGAAAAGAAATGAGCTCATTGGTGGATGTAGACCATCTTATCTAATGTTGGCTTAGTGGATGACTCCAAGGCAGTGTGTGTCTTCACACTTCAACCAGACCAATTACCATGGAAATCTATTCAGACATATGGCCATGCTTGTTCTTAGAAAAGTATAGAAAAATATGTTATGGTGCGTCCTAAGGGGGGGGGGCAATGAAAATAGATGCTCAAATAGATAAAAAAAAACACACACACAGGCATATGTAATATGATGCCCAGTGACTCAACATATTGTTTTGCACTCAGCAGAGATAAACCATCTTTTGCAGCCAGCAATTACTGGAGCATCATTATTTATTTCCCTGTTTTGCTCATGGTGGAGCAACATCATGTGCATGCAAAGTATGTATATCAGCAACCAATTTAGTGCTGTCATTGAGCAAATGATTAATTAATCATGAAGAAATTTCTGTTACATCTCCAGACGGTCGATTCATCTGTTTGTGGATTCCATTTGTGTGTTTACCCTCTTCGGCAGAAGACGGATAGCTTGCAAAACACACTTGTATAACAAGGTCTGGGACTGACTCACATGCAAAAGCTATTAGTAACGTGATGCTTCAGTTATTGTAATGCAAAGAGAATACAGAACAGTCTTCTCAGGGGTTTGGGCATTGGCCTTTGCCTATTTATATTTCTTAAGGCAAACTCACTGAGCCAATTTACCCACAGTTAAATTAGAAGAAGCAAAATAACATTTTATATAACATTTTATATAACAGTCAAGACCAAAGGTTATTTTTTTTTCTTTTAGAAATAATGAATTCTATCTCTTGTTTTATCTGTTGGCCTTCATGTTGTCAGGTACCAGCTGGTGTACAGCTCTGATAAGAATTAGTGAGGGATTATACACACATGAGCGTTGTTCTGTTGTGTATCACCTTATATAATTGATCCCATCAATAAGCAGGGGAACAACAGACATTTTCAGGAGATGGAAAAGCTTTTTTCCTCAACAGAAAACACCTGTAAAAGAGATGAGCCTGACACTCAAATCCAAAAATTAATGACCTTCAGCAGGTCTTTGCTTGTGTTTGCTGTGTCTCACTGCAAACAGATGGGAATGTAAACAAGGAAAGCTAATGGCTAGTGCTAAACACACAGTGTAATCACAGTGATAGCATTGGAAAAACTGCTTTTTTATGTGGGCTTGCTGTTTCCATGTTTTGAGGCAAACAACTCATGATCTGCAATCACTTTGTGTCCTTACAAAGACAAAAGCATGATTTGCATCTAATTCATCATAACCTATGGCAAAGTTGGCAACATTCAACAGGATAAATCAGAAAATCAGAATGAACCATACAAGTTTTTTTGCCAGGTATGCACATACCAAGAATTTGTCGTGTGTAAGGTTCTACAGTACGTTAAACATAAAATAAAACTATTAAAGGATAACAAACTCTTGAGTATAAACACTGCACACAAAAATAAAGATAAAAATAGAAGAAATAAGGTAGAAAGAAGCCTAAAAATAAAACCAAAAATACACTACAATAATTACAGTTTAATGTACACTTAGTCTGGGGGTGTGGGGCAGGTAGGGGGCAGAGGCTGTGGAGGAATGAATGTCACATATAGATGTGAATATATATCAGATGCTGTTGTGTATGACTGAAGAAAATAAACAACACTCTGGAAGATAACAACTTTTTTCCTATCATGGTGTACCAAACAGCTCTAAATTTCTCACCACAGCAGGTAGCAGCTTATGTAAGCCTGCCTGTTGCCCTACATTGCGGTTTCTCAGACAAGCACATGTATCTCACTTGACATGAGATACGTGTGGACAGTGATTGCACCACTGGTAGATGTGTGTCTGCACACCATGATGTTTGCTGGCACTTCATTTAGTTTTTCGTCACTACAGTCACAACAAATCCTAGAAACAACCATGGATGGAGCTTTGCAGCAGCAACAGCAGCGGTAACAAGGTGTGATAAGTTGACCTGCCTGTTTAAGAACCTGTTTCCCAGTCAAGTCAAGTGTCCCCAGTGGTGGTCTTGGCCCATGCTGCTAATGTGTTGTCACTACCATCTGGCACTGTTTGCTGTGTTCAGCAGAGGCGTTAACATTTGTGTTAACAAGCGTGTCCCTGGTCTTGTGTGTGTGTGTGTGTGCACTGAGGTGCAGTAGCATATCTTTGTCTGGAACCGGTCTCCTCTATCTTTGATGCAGGTTTGGCAGCATTCTTTGTTACAAATGGAATGTTACTGGGGTATTGTATCCTACATCCAGTTAAAGTCAGGGGAGGCAGGTGAAGCATCATGGAAAGAAAAAGAAATGTAAAATGAAAAAAAATAAATGGTTATATTTATCCAGTGATTTATACCACAGAGTTATCTTCCATTCAATCCTGTGTTGGTACGGCACACTCCTATTTGCATTAAGACAGAGAGCACACACTCCTACCAGCAACCCGAACAAAACAGCTCTAACAACTGTATGTGTGGAACATCTTTAGTGTGCTGAGCGATCATAAAAGAGCAAAACAGCCGTGAAGAGGCGCTAGGTGGGGCATGCAGTTCTCCTGCCTCATGGTAGGGGGCACTAGTGAGCCCAGGGATTCTTCTAGTAGTGACTCCTCAGCCGCAGAATGGGTGACAGCTAACTACAATCTACAGTAAGCAAGTCAAGTGCAGCATCCATTTGTTTTTACTTTCCAAATGGAGGATTACAGATCTAAACTCAAACCATTTTCCGAACTGGACTTTCAATGGAAGAAGGAGGTAATGATTAATGGAGGACCAATGATCTCCATGGAGACAGCAAGACATTTAAAATTGAGGGAAGATAAGGAACATTTCTACAAACAAGCTTTTGATGCTTTTGTTCAGACGGAGTGGTACATATATGTCATTTATAAATAAATGTAAGACCATAATAAATAAGCATATACAGAAAAAAGACAACAAGCTACAATTGTAGGTTCATAAGTTCATAAGTGCCTCATCAGCTATGAATGCTCACTGCCTACTTCAGATTTCCATCTGAAACCACAAGATGCCACAGACTGTCACTATGGTAACACTTCTGCAACTAGATGCCATAAAAATGGTGAACACAAATATAGAATGTTGTTAACAGTCACTATCTCCACTGAATATTAACAGTCTTGGGGAGAAGTACAGTAAAAGTCACCTGAATCATACTCGCCCTTCATGCCTGGTTACCAGTATCAACAACAACAGCAGCAGCATGTGTCTCCATGGCAACTGTTGCACAGGGTGCTGTGAGTTGAGGCTGCAAATGTAAGGAAGTGTTATTGTTTCTGAGAAGGCTGCAGTCTTGCGTCAGTGAAATGTGACGAGAGCATCCTCTTATCATTTCTGAATCCTGATCCTCACTTCTCATTGCACTTATTCTCACACTTATCTCACTCCCACAGCTCCACCTTCCAAAACCCGCCCTCTCCTTTGTCCTGTTTTTCTTTTTTCAGTCTCAGCCTCTTTCTTACCCTGTTCCACACTCCAACTTACTGTTTTACTCACTTTAACATCAGATTGCCAACATCTAGTCTGAAGAGTCTCAGTCAGGTTTTTGGAGTTCTATATGTGACACCGTCAATCATCGTTGCTCAACAGCATGTACACAGGACTATGAATGGAATTCTGGATCACATAATGAAACCAGCGTCTTATTTGAAACAGTCTTTCTTATTTTTATGACTCCATGCATGTTTTTCTCCCCAGGTCTGTTGGACACCTCACACTGATGTTTGCCCTCGTCAACTGTGATGCTCTTTAACACAGCGAGGTCATTCTCTTTGATGTGAGAAGGTCAGATCTGTGCAGCTGCCTTGTTCAGTACAAAAAAGGATTAGAACGTCATTTCATCACTCCCTCTTAGCACATCCTGCTACCTTGAGGGAACAGATGAACGATGAGAGGAAAATCAAGGGATCTCCCAGGGAAGCAAACCTCACCTATCAGGTATAGAATACAATATTCATTGCAGCGAAAGCACATGCTTCTGGTTCAAAGAAATATGTGTTCATCCGTGAAACCTAGGCAGGGCCTCTTTAGAGGTGCCCTCACTGTCAGTGTGACAGATGGGACCTTGTTGTATGTAAAGTTAGTGAAACAGCCTAAAGACCAGTCCAGACAAAAGATTCTAGGTGCAACTGATTTCAACAAAAGTTGCAGTGGTCTGAACGGCCGTGTTGCACCTCGTGCATCAGTGCCAGCAGTTGAAGATGTTTGATCATTCATTCATCATTTCCTGTTTGCTGCAGTTACGGGTCATAGTTGTACTGGAGCCGATACCAGCTGTCAATGGGCGAACGGCAGGGTACATTCTGGACGAGTCACCAGCTCATCAGGGCCACATGAAGGACAACCATTCACACTCACATTCACACCTACGGGCAATTTAGAGTGAGCAATTAACCTCAGCATGCTTTTGGAGGTGGGCGAAAGCCGCAGTACTCGGAGAGAAGCCGCACAGACACAGAGAGACTGCAAACTTCAGCAGTAACCACTGCACCACTGTGTCGCCCTGATGTTTTGAGGGTTTGAAATGAAATGAGGGTTTTCCTCATTTCAGGATTAACATGTTTTCTCACTAAAGCTGCTTTCTGGTCTGCTTCTGAAAACAAGCAAAAGATGTCTTAAGTTGCAGCATCCTGCATGTTTTTAACACATCCAACCGCATCTTGACACCCACCTGGGTTCTTCATTTGATACTGGCAAGAGTGACACAGACGCAGAGAGAGAAAACAGGGAAAAGACTTCAGCTTTGAAAATGACAGGCCTATTCTGCTGAGTGAGAGAAGTTTGTGTTTAACAAGAGTCCTCTGCCAGACCGCTGCGCAGACATAACATCTCCATCCAATAAACTTAGAGACAAGTTGGAAAACAGATGATGATGTCATCCCTAGCTCAGCAGCTTTTTATCTGCTTCCTGTTTACTTTCATGAGTCTGCGCCTGTCTGTGGGAGCGTCGGGAAACACCTATGGCTCCGCTCCCAGGGACAAGGAGGGCTCAGTGAATGTTAATAGCTGGACTATTGTCACTAGACCTCCCCTCGCCGCCAGGCCTTATAAGGAGAGACCCCTGTTGGCACCCACCTCTTAACAATACAGAGCCAAGAGAAATGAGAGACAGTTTGAGGTTTGGAGAGGCAAATAAAAATAGAGAGGGCAGTGATGAAATGGGTGAAAAATGGCAGAGGAGAAGTAACTGAGTAGGGAAAAGAACAATCTGAACACTCGGGAAACCCACACATCACCCTCCCCCTTCCTCCCTCCACACAATCAGGAAGACAACCAGACCCAGACAGCCTTTTTCGGCTGAAAATCCCTAAGTCATCACTACGGCACTCTTAAAATGGCAATGTCTGTCTGGCTTGTAAAAGTAAAGCTCAAACAAACGACTATGTGAGAGTCAGATGGAGATGTGTCACCTCTGTCAGGGCAGCGATTGCACAGTTTGGTGATTTTTTTTCTTTGGAGTTTCTGTTTTGAGCGTTGTTGTGACAATGTAGCCATGACAACAGTTGACGTTATAGCACTAGCAGCGATATGAAAACAGGAAGTGAGGCAGAAACCCTGCTGTCACTTCACTGAAGTGTAAAATAATACTCAGAAAAAAAGGATGTGTTGGATAGAAAATACAGCTTAGGTACTTGATAATTAAGTTCTAGATGGATTAGTTGAGTGTGTAAGCCATGTGTGAGTGTGTGTGTGTGTGTGTGCACGTGTGGGAGTGGGCGTGATGGGACGGGATGTTTTAATGTTTTAATGTTTATCTTTAATGCCTGTTGTAAAGCACTATGTGTTTGCATTTTATTTGAATGAATAGTGCTTTATAAATAAATTGATTTGATTTGATTTGATTAGTTGAGACTTGATTTTTCTTTAACCCGTGAACTCTGTTGGTGAAAACTGCTGAAACATAGCACAGTATCACAGTGACATCAGCCCCCCCTCCTCCACTGGCCATATTGGGCAGGAATAGAAAAATCTGGGGTTTATGATTGGCCGAGAAAGATGTCATACCACCCTGTCGTCACAGTGACAGGCACACGCTGCAGTTTCTAAAGTGGGTACATTACGTCGTGTACCACTTCTATATTTGGTGTTAAAATCAACACTACTGGTTGTCAATGAGGCTGTTGATGCAGTGGTGCCCGGATAAGACTTTCATTCATCCGCTCTCCCTCTCATTCCACCCCTCCTGAGCAAAAGAACCCATTTCATAGTCACTGGAGGGTTGGAGGAGAGTTAGACTGCCCAAATACACGCCGAACGGATGTTCGCTGCACTGCCCTTCTGAGGAATTCATCTGTGTTTGTTTTTGAAATATGCTCCCAGGTGCGAGAATGCCAAACACACAAAATGTTCCTTTACGTGTCTGTTGACTGTTTTTTAACATTAATTTGTTGTTGCTATGTTAAGGTTCTTGTACCACATATTTAAGTTAAGTCAATATTTACATTAAAACACATTACATGTTTAAACTGAATAATGGAAAACAGTCAAATGAGGCTGACCACCGCCTCCTTTGGTCCAAACCAGATGGGAACACTGAGACTTTTCTCATTCTAACTGCAATGATACTCCCAGCCCAGATAATGTTTGTTTTCTTTTTGGGAGGAGAAGGGGCAGTTATTAGTGTACAAAGAGGGTTGGGGGCCCCATAATTCCCTTTTCCAGTGATGACCTCACTCTGACAATATGGCTCTTTTCTGGCCTCAACCTCAACTTTTCCCTACTGTCAGCCTGCTCTCAAATTCATGTGTGTCTATTTTAAGGCTCTAATTTCCATATTTTTCCTGGTAGGACATCACCATGCGCTAATACGGGGAAGGAAAATTACCTCTAAGCATGATGGTTTTGGTGCTCCAGTTGGACAAAAGTACAGTCAGTCTAATAAAAGGTCGCATGGTGTGGTGCTGGGATTAACCGAGGAAAGACGCGAGAAGTCTGTGTCCGCCACACGTCATGTCTGAAAATGTGGGTCAAAGTCAACGCCACCATGAGCACACAAACACAGAAAGATCACCAGCACAAGTTTGATACACGTATTGCTCTGATTTAATTTGACCTAAAAAAGAAGAGAAAATTGTGCTTGCTCGTGGTATTTATTCTGCCTAATAAATCCAACTGCCCAATGCTACATTTTCTTCCCTCTGGCTGCATTTAACATAACGACCAAATCCTTCACTATGAAGGCAGGTGCTGAGTAAAAAACAACAACAAAAAAACAGCCCAGCCTCTGACAGATTGCTACAAGCCGCCAAAGCAGGAACTGGATCAGCCCCCAATCCCATTAACAAAGTCATGAATGGATGCTTCGCTGTATAAATAGAGCTGCTTTTCTCCAGCACAGGTGGGGACAGTCCATAAACAAACACATAAATTCACAATGACAGAGGTGACTTCCTTTTGTCATAGGAGGGGGCACACACTCTTTTCATGCTTATGGCGTATGAAAGGTGTCAAAGCGCTCTGTGCCAGGAGCGAGTAAGGCTAGCCAAAGTCCACTGTTATTGGTAAGAGGTTGAGCGCCATATGGTTTCTATTATTTTACCACTTTCAACTATGTGTATTCAGGTTGGCTTCCTTAATCGCTGCTGATTTAATATCGTAGCCATGTAATCCAGCGTTCACTTCAAAGTGTTTCATTTTCTGTGTGGCTGAACTACATTCATTGAAATAAACCCTCCAAAAAAAGACCTGGAAAGGACATTCTGTGCCATGCTAGCAGAACTGAATAAGCTAGTTGTGCATGAATGTACGCAGTCAATCAGCTAATCAAATTAAATTTACTGGTTTATTCGAGTTAAACCCTTACACACACCCAGACAGAAGTGGCCCTGTGTGCTTCCTTTCTGTATTAGCTGTCATATATGTGATGTGAAGGAAAGTACAATGTGCACTAAATGGATTTCCTGGGATCACTGTCATTCACTGGTGTCTTGCAACCAGACAACCTAATTTCTCACCATAGTGGGACTTTGAAGGGATTTGTTGTGTGAGGGAAATTAAATATTCTCAACTTTATGTGCAGTCATATATAGGGAAATGTTGTTTCTGACTTGAATTACAAGCTGGAGATATTTGTTTTGA
This sequence comes from Aeoliscus strigatus, assembly GCA_901007665.1. Taxonomy (NCBI): domain Eukaryota; kingdom Metazoa; phylum Chordata; class Actinopteri; order Syngnathiformes; family Centriscidae; genus Aeoliscus; species Aeoliscus strigatus. Next base: position 157,244 of record CAAKHB010002136.1, on the reverse strand, counting down.
CACTAGTTTAGCACCAATGCCTGATATGGGAGGTTTTGTCTCTATAGTGAGAATCCATTTATTCAGAGATATGTCTAGCTATATTGTATATATGCATAGTGTATTCAAGAAAAAGGAATAAATACTTTTTGCTCATGCCTGCAGAAGAGTGATTTCAAACAACAAAGACTAGTATTGTGTTTCATTGTGTTTCCGTGGCCAAGTATGCCCAAAGTCTCCCTCTGATTCTCTGTAATGCCAGAAGAAGTGATTTACTGCCAAACCAAGCGGAAGACTGTGTTTAAATTTTCCCAGGAAGAGTTTCACATTGAGCCAGCTCAGGGTTGGTTTCTATTTTTGCCAATACATGTTGTTGCCATGGCTTTCCTTTTCAGGGTCAGAAGAAAGCGCACAATAGTAATGTAATAATAATGAATGACTTCAAATGTGTTGATTCCATCATTTAGGTTAAATTTTACTTGTAAAAGCTGTAAACTTAAATTAAAGTAGTAAAAAATGAGATGATATTTACACCTACAATTACTTCAACTGAAAGTGAGATGAAAATAGGCCTTTACAGCTCCGTAACAACTGGCTGAAGCAAACCCCTCCCTCCGTCTGACTCAGCAAGATTTGATGTAAAAAACAGGCAGTGAGCAAGAGAAGCAAGCAGGAGGAGAGACGGTTACTGGACATTCTTCGGAGAGAAGTGGAAAGATGGAAAAAGTCTTTCAGACCTATCAGCAGTTGGACATGTTCCAGCACCTTTATCATCTTCATTACCACCATTTGTCTTCATACAACACAGACACAGAATGCAAGCTATACTTATTATAACTCACAAGAAGAAAAACAGGCTGGACAATGAGCACTCAAACAATTCCAGCATCAATATCACGTACAGTGGCCACTTCACTGGCGGAACATCCCTCTGGAAAGAGTGTGTGTGCTCAAGCTGTGTGGCAGGGGAACCACTAAATTGTTAAAGCACAGAGAAAAAGAAGAAGAAGAAGAAAAAATAACACCCTGCATATTATAACCTTTTCTTCACTGGTAGTTTGAAGTAAAATGGGTCAAGAGGAAACCTGCTGGCAGCGTAACAACGCAGGTTTGTTTGGAGATTGTAAAGCCTGCTGGAAAGATGAGTGTCTTTTTTTTTTTCAAATATTTATTTTCATTTGCAGATTTTTTTTTGGGGAAAAGAAAGACAGAAGAAAGAAGAAGAAGAGAGAGAGAGAATGAGAGAGAGAGCAAGAGAGAGAGAGAGAATGAGAGAGAGAGAAAGAGAGAGAGAGAGGGAGAGAGAGAGAGAATGAGAGAGAGAGAAGAGAGAGAGAGGGAGAGAGAGAGAGAGAGAGAGAGAGAGAGAGAGAGAGAGAGAGAGAGAGAGAGAGAGAGAGAGAGAGAGAGAGAGAGAAGAGAGAGAGAGAGAGAGAGAGAGAGAGAGAGAGAGAGATGAGAGAGAGAGAGAGAGAGATCTGTGCTTCTCCTCTCCAGCTTGCCGTCTATGTTTGGCTGTGCTCACGCCCCAGCTGCTGCTGGTTCAAAGTACGGTCACTGGCAGGCAACCAGGCACACGGCCGCAAAAAAACACCCATACAGCCACTTCACATGCAGTGGGAAGTAAAAGAAACAGAATGTATTTGGAGCAAACCGCCAAAGTACCAAACTGAAGCCCAGTGTCAACCAGTCCGACCTTTTGCAGTACTACCAGAATGTCGTAGTTATGCAAGACGAGAAAAAGTCTTTCATGGATTTAATGTGCATGTTGCCAAAGTTAATGTTTAGAGAAGTAAATAGCAAACAACTAAATGCATTTGATACTTCAAGACATGTTTTTAAATCAGTTCCAGTCATGCAAAAGATAAGGATACACACATTTGCACAGATTTATGTGCACGTGTACGAGTGACAATAACAAATGCATCGAGTTCCCTCAGCGGTCAGGCTAAATGTTCTCTTGTTAATGCAGTTTAGTGAAGGTCATTGCAGCATGGAGGTTCACAGGTCCAAAAAGACATTCCAGACATACTTTATTTGGAACTAGCTGAAACACATTCTTGTGGTTTGTGTCAAATGTATTTAATGCCTATGATGAACAAAAGGTAGCACTCCGGTATAGGCAGGTGTATTAATACATAAGTACGACGGTGCCAGCGTCCTTGAAATCCTCAGCGCCTGTGCGTGAAACAAAGTTTGCATGTTCCCAAACAGCCACTGCAAGAGAACAAAATGTCACGTTCAGCAACAAGCTTTTTATGGGTGAGAGAGTTCAACATTACAAACACACACACACACACACACACACACACACACACACACACACACACACACACACACACACACACACACACACACATAACTTCCTTGTAGGGGCTGACGAGTTCTTTAAGTGTGCCAAAATTGTCACAGCTATTGAACTCACTCAAACAGTTTAATGTGTTATTTCTCTTTCACAATAAGGTCGGCTTATAATGCAGCTGTGTGAGTGAGTGCGCAGAAGCTCTGAGTGTAGCAAGCAGCAGATCAACACTAATGAGTGTAAAACCCAGCCAAAAGGAAAGATGATATTGGACTTCTATTAGCGGGGTGAGACATGTTTCCCAAGGCAGCCACTTGTGGTTTGATTAATCACTCACCTTCAAAGTGTCTGTTCATCATACATAATGACAGCAGTGGATTTGTACATTGTGTTTTCTCAGCCTTTGTTCAAGAGGAGCCTTTGCACATGCATTTACATAGAAAGAAATGGAGTAAAGTGCATCTGGGGCTACTGGGTGCCAGGGCAGGGAGTGAGGGAGGGAGAGTGAAAACATGAGAAAAACTCAGTAAGTGGTGCCCTAAAACAATATTTTGTGGTATAAAATTCGGAATCAAGTCTTGACAATCAGGCTGTGTGAAAAGGTTGTGTCAATACTGACAGTTACGAATCATTTTGCTTTGTTTACCAAAGAATAAAGATCTTTCGTGCAAATATCCACCCTGACAGATAACAATTTTATTTTATCTTTAATTAATATTTTATGAGAATTGTCTATTTTCACAGTTTGCCTGTTGATATCAGTGGGTTAAGGAAATAAAAGTGCCGATGTAGAACATCAATTGTCTATCACAGATAGGGGATGTTGCAACAATAATAGATATTTTAATCTGAAAAACAACGTGTTAGGTAACTATAGTATTTTATTCAATTAAAAACAAAAAAATGCTCTGTCTGACAGGAAGCAACAAGTCAGCCCCGCCCAGTTTCCGTTTCTGTTTCTGTTTCCTGGAACTGTCAAAATACAACATTATGAGGCAGCAGTGGCATACACACTGGATTACGACCGACAGGTCACAGTACGGTTACATACCAGGCTGACAACCTGGATGACTGGTTCTATATGCCAGCATTCATTTGTAGACCTAGATAAGTATACAAGTCAAATGATTCAATGATTCATGTTGTCCCAACAGCAGTATTCTTATCAGAATCACCCATAAAAGAGGAAAATATATGCATACATACATACATACACTTACACATATACTGTACGCATACATGTACATTATACAAACTTCCCTGGATCATTTCTCACAACTGCCGAGCAGTATTCCCGCTGCTCAGATGAGTAGCACCATGCTGCTGCATTGGCATAGGTGTGACTGTGTCCGTGCATTCCACCATGTGCACAACTTGCCTGTGACTCAGGAAGGAGTGGTTTTCCAATGAATTGCCCTGCTGATACCGGAATATTAGTAGGAACAACATAACATCGGATGGTTGATTGGATACCAGGAAAAAGGATGGTTACACTGCTCGAGGTTCACTGGCTGGCCACTCCTGCTGGTATAATTTGAAAACCTCCAACCACCTGTTCATCTCTGTGCCAGGGTTCTCTCTCAGGAGTAGTTCATGGGATGGTTTGGAGTACCAAAATACGACATACAGTAACTGATGCTGACTAGATTGCAGCACAATAAATTATATGGTCAATCAGCAGTGTCGCATTCTAGTATTATCCACCCTCATATCCAAGGAAAATGATGTGTTGTCAGCTTAAACAAGCTGAGGCCTCTGTATGACCTCATGTACGGTATTTGCATACACTTTTGAGCACAGGTTACTTTGCTGTGCGTGGCACATGTACATACCCATGCTCTAGCACACACGTGTTGGACATCAGGAGGGCATTCCTGAAAATGCCACACAAGCCCAAGGCGTCCAAGCTCCTCCCCTAAACCCTTATTAACCCCTACCCGTGTCTGGATTAAGTCCCGTGAACCAGACAGCTAACAACTCTGGATGTGTCTGGTACAAGCTGCTCATCCATTCAAAATGCTTTATGACTGGTTGCAACTCACAGCCTCCCTCCAGTACCTCCTGCAGGGGGACATTTGCAAAACAAGTGCTCAGCTGAAGAGGAATTGAACTAAGGAGAAAAGGGAACTGCAGTGTGTTCCAAAGATTAATGGGATCTGTTGAAGAAGACAACAACTGGGACATGCTGACTACCAAGCTGTGATGTGACGTGATGTGTGTGGTTTGTATAAACGGTCAGGGTCACAAAGCAGAATCAGAAATACTAATTTATCCCAGAGGGATTACAGCTCCAGTCAAGTAAGACAAAGTATTAAAACAAGATTTTCTAAAATATTCAATACATAAAAATGTACTAAATAGCATGACGTATGAATAGAATATACCTATACCTATATACCTATATATATACCTATCTTTCATTTAGATCAAGGTAAGTCAGGCAGAGGGCGGTGGGGGTAAAAAGCACAGAGGTGGTATATGCTGGGGTTATCACATGTACAGAGGCATGAGCCAGTCCACATGGATCAGACACACCTGCAGAGTCAGGGGTCCACCTTCTCTCTCAAATTACACACTGGACAACTTGGAACAGAAAACCGCCTAATTGCTTAAGATTCCAATATGTCTGGAATGTGACCTCCTGTACAGACACTGCTGATGAATGATCTATTACTGCTGAAAAAGAAAACACTTGTTGAGTTGAAATACGTTTTCTCATCCTACCGCATGAGTTCTATACACACTACTGAACAATATGATGCAAGTTGCATTGTTGCCTTCATCAAGGCAACAGTGTTGCATCACATTTCTGGGTGTGGCAAGGTACTGCTCAGGATACCTCGCATAAGTTATTCAGCAATAGCTGCAGAATTGTTGCAGAATGACTGTACTTACCACTGTTTACGTGGATGAATAGAAGATGGAATGCAAAGGTTTTTGCAAAGGTAGCCATTTTGTTTTTTCAAAGGAAGGTTTTTTTTGTAGCATGTCAATCAGGATCAGCGGCCCCATCTTCAAAGTCAGACATGACCTGTTACAGAGAGCGAAATTATCTGTCTGTCTGATGATCTGATGCCCTGAAGAATCACAACCACAGAAGAACCACTACAGAGTATGGTACAGAGCACTTTTAATTAAAGAGAAACCTACACAAATATAAGTGCAATAACAACATAAAACATATGAAGTTAGATTATATAGACTTGGTGCTAGTGATAATTTGTTGGTGTCCGGTTTCAGTTTTCATTTGGCTTAATTTATTATTTTACTCAGAATCTATTATGTAGGCGAGTTGCTGGGTTAATTCATAGGCAACTGGACTTGTGGACTCACTCATGAACTAAAAACTACCTACTTAAAAACACATGTATTACTTTCCACCTCTGAAACTGACCACAAACACTGCACAGACCCTTGGCAATGTGATTTCAGTAGTGAATCCGGAGGTCTCTCCTTCGTATTTTTCTTTCCTGTGGGCCCTTCTGGCTAACAGCAGGTAGATTAAGGACAACTGTTTGCTCTGGCGTGAGATGTTGTGACCACGGTGCTGCCAGTGTGCCGAAATATAATGTCCTCGTGCAGGTGAAAAAACAAATGACAAATTAGTCAAGTCCCCCTGGAGAGTGTCAATACGGTCGCTGCTGTGACAGTTCCAGTCAGTCAAGACCAGTGCAGCGGCTGGTGAGAACACGGCTTCCAGCATTTTTTTGGATTTTCAGATTCCATGTGACTTTGGGTGTGAGCACTCAGCTGCATATTTCTGTGTACGCAAACACATATATCCAGCTTGCACTGACTTGCAACACACCTCCCATTGACACAACCCATAGTACTGCAAAAATGATACATCCTACAATTCTCATACATACTGGAATTTCCATAATCAGACTAAATCAAACAAATGGAATTTTCATACCAATTGTACAAACTATATATTCTGTCAAAAAAAAATGAAAATGAAGACTGTTTCACATCAAACAGAGTATGTCTGGGAGTTATTATGCCATTTGGAGTCTGGCACGCAAGTTACCTTATGGACTACATAGCTTTAGAATACTGCCTACTATTTTTGTGTGTGTGTTCTCTCTGTGTGTGTGACTCTGTAATTGACCCCGTTTGTGTGTTTTCCACACAGTGTGCCTACCCCCCAGCTGAGATCACAGCGGGACAGTGCAGAAAGAGACGACGCCCAGCAGAAAACCTGAGGTGATGGCAATTCAGAGAAGCCTCAAGGTATAACAGCAACAGAACAGAGCTTTTACACAGGTTTAACATAAAGTTAATTTCACATTGTGCATGCAGATGGCTGTGTAATTACAGTACACATACTTAACTGGTACTAAGTAGTGTGTATGTGTGATATCATTGGGCGCATTTTCTGTAATGGCCCATTGCACTCTCAATAGTGGAAATATTTCTTTCCCCCGGTGTCAAGTTTTATAAGTTTTCTCATAAGTAAACTGTGATATATCAGCATATATCATCGCATGTCTTTATATTACCCATATCCATGAAGCAAACAGAAACAGCTCTCAGAAAGTTCTCACATCACACCTTGTTTTATGTTGGGGTTTGCTGTTTTACAGTTCACTATTACAAAGGACATGCCGAGTGTCTCATCTGGATGCCAGTGACCTCAATGCCTGACAAATTATATGCCTCCCCAGTGGATGTTTTGGCAGCTGAGTTACACACAGAAGTGGAATAGGGGTCTTGGAAAATTACTGCCATAAGCTGAGCAATGAGTTTTGAGCTGGATATTTCTTTGGAGCTAACAGGTCACGTAGAAGTGGTTCTGCTGTTCCACCACTAGAGAGTATTGAAACACACTGAAGAGGCAGTCGACACAGAACCTTCGAAGAACGTTGTTGACACTTTATCTTGCTGACATTATGCAGATGCAGGTATTGGTCACAGGACTCCTGACTCCAGATGGAATGACATGGGATGTTGTTTTTTTTTTCTTTTTTTAACAAGTATCTATGTCAAATTCATGGCGGACTTCAGTTGCTGACTGACATTCAGTGTTGGTTCCTCAATGTCACAAATTATATTCAACCACATATCAATGTCAGCCGCGTTGGACGCCATCTACACAAACATACACAGTACCATACTGTATGATTATCTCCTGCTGCAGCTTCTGATAAATCACATCCTTTCTTTCAGACAAACTGTATAATCACTCACAGCACATACTCAGCTTTTTGCTCAGCAACCCACAACTGTGAACACAAGTATAACTACCCCGTCTTTTATACCCCAGCCAAATGAAGAAGGGGAACCATGTGACGATACGGTGAAATCTGAAGCTCTTTTTCCCATCACACCCTACTGATATGGCACAGTGCTGAGACATTGTGTGCATTTTCGTGTGACCACAAACTTCCTTTTATCTGTGAGAAGAGTCAAGCTGAGTGGCGTAACGACCCCAGCCCGAGGGCCCAGCCTTAGGGCGTCTGTGCTTCCTGTGGTGAAAGAGGGCAGAGGGTGAATATGTGGCAGCATGTGAGTGATGAAATACACTGTGAAAAATGATGTGGAAGCAGCTCATTTATCAACATGGACAGTAAAAATAACCATATTGCTGCTTTGTTGTACTTGAGACTTCCTCAGTACAAAAAAGTCAGAGAGATGGCTGATACTTGCTCTAAACACTTACAATCTGCTTTATCACTGTTATATTATGGTTTTGTTTTGTTTTCTTAGAATTCAACTTCATATTGCATTTCATACATATCTAGGATAGCATCTGCTCCTTTCACATTTTTGCTACGGTACTGTTTTAAATGTACTTCACATGGGTAACACCTCAGTAAAATGTAAGCGTGTGGTGTAGCCTGGCAAAATAAGCAAACTAATTTACAGTACTGATGAACTGATGAGTCACACACACACATTACTCAGTGCGATTCACATCAAATGATATCCTGTGCCAGTCAAACTGAATCCATCAAGGTTCCCTGTGGCAAATCACAGTACACGCCCCTTCATGTGCCATCTTTGGCAAACACTTATTTTGGGGAAAATAGCTTCTTATTAGTTTACTCATTTCTTGTAGTTCAAGCAATCTGGCACCACCACGAGTGAGGGCCAGAGTCTGCCAAAGAAAGTAATGGCTGATGGGAATCCTAAAAACCAAACAAATTGAAACAGATTGAGTGGGATGAGATCAACACAGCCTGGCAGTGTTTATTTGTGTGCGCGATCTGTGGGCTGATGGATTGTGATCAGTCTGGACGTACAGAAAGACCTCATGTGGTTATGCATCATATTTTCACAGAATCACAACTTTTCACCCGCCGCTTCCAGAGGATGGACAGACGGGTCAGTGTAACTCAAACCGGACCGCCGGAGACACAGACCAGAGCTGTGTGCTGGCTCACACTTCACCTGTCAGGTTATGAAAGGTTGTGGTCATAGCTGGCCACTCATATAGGTCACAAGTTACCATAATGTCAAGGTCCCTTCTAACACCACATTCATGACATGAAAAGGACCCTGTGGTAATTCTAGCCTTTGTTGATCCAGTACAACTTAATTCAGGATGCCATGTTCTGTTGTGTTTTCTTTTTTCTTCACTCTGCATTCATACACTTCCCCACATTTACACCAGGGCCATTTATCTTTGGCTGTTGGCCACAGGTGTGAAACATATTTGTCACTGTCAAAGTCTTTTTTACAGCCATCTCCATCTCCATGATGGGGAAAGGTAGTGCGGGCAGTATTAGTGGGCCCTCTACAGGTCTGAGCCCCCTGTGCACACCACACATGGCTGCCAACAGGTCCACATTGGGCCTTTGAGCAGCTCCCAGCAGAACAGTTAAGAGTTACGGTATTTACCCATGGTTTACGTTTTCTGACCTTTATCCTTAGCCCAGCACTGCTGTTTTGCCATTTCCTGCACTTGACTGCATTTATCCAGTTCCCAATTCTTATAAAAGTCGCATGATTAAGCAGAATTTGTAAAAATGTCGGCCTGGAACAATAAAAATGTGAAATACATTATATTATATTGAGACATGTTCTATTATAAGTGCAAATATGGAATAAATTCTGTTTTATTTATTTCTCATACATGCTAAATTTTGTGATTTGTTTTTTGGTCTCTGGTGCGCTCTTCTTATGAGCAAGAAAAGCCCTGAATCAGTGAGCCCCCAAGAGGTAGACATGTTTGTTGCATGCTGGCTTTTACCTTCAGGCAACACTCTGATCTATTAAATCATACACGTACATGAAGATATATGCAGCCCCTCTGTAAAACAGTGCATATGTTAATGCATTGTATGTTAGGGTGAAGTGCACATTTTATGTATTTATGCTGTTTTATTCATTGTCTTATCTACCAAATGGACCTTTCCCCCCACTGGATTGTTTCCAGGCTTGAATAAATTTGTTTTGCAGAAATCCTTGGAGCCCTTTGGAATAAAATTGCTAACAGCCACCAACCACTGTATCTTGTAGATAAAGGAAAGTATTTACATATAGTTTTAGCACTGCAGCATAGTTGTGAAGCTGCAGCTGCCCACACACCTAACTACTATTTATTATTCTACACCTTATTGTTTCCACTCACGAAGACCACATGCACCTTCTTCCTTCTCTGGTGCCTATTATACCAGCTGAGTAGGAAAGGAGCCTGCCCTCGCCTTCCCCTTCCCCTGTGTATCCCCTCTATGGACTGGCACAGTGCCTAGAGGTCTGCTGCTTGCGTGCCACCACTGTGAGGGCAGATTCACATCTGGGCTCAGGGAAAAATTGGGATGATCAGTCATTTGTGTATGCCTGCGTTATTGTCAGACCAGGTTGTCTCACAGTCTTACCTCTCGCTCACTTTTTTCTGGAATGACTTCTTGACCATTTCACCCACAAGCAATAACAATGAAAATGTATGTTTATCATCAGCCGGATTACAGTAATTTAAAAAGATGTGTGACAAGAAACAATGTAGACCAGAACGGGAGAGCACAGCAGCTTTATGAATATGGTGCAACGCCAGAATACATTGAACAATATTGTTGGAAACACTGAGAACCCTTAGCGAGGATGAGGATGACCTGCCCCTTGTGCCACACTGTGGAAATGTGTTTTGTAATGATGTGAGAGCACGAGGGACTAGGTTCGGATCACCTGCCATTGCAGGCCAAAGCCTTTTCATCTGCATCAGCATTCAGTGCCAGGACAAATGACTGCACTATTGAAAAAGTTGACAGTCATCATTATTCCCATCCAGAAGCTCATTTTCACCATTTAACATCCAAACATCTGAATGTGCTGGAAAATTCTGTAAAGCATATTTAAAAGAAACTGTGACACATTGAATGTCAATGAAATACAGTGTCATATAAAGAATCTATTCTGGGTCTGTGATGGAGAGAACGACACATTTTCAAATGACTAAATAGCCTCATTTATTTTAAGTTAAATAAATCTTTAGAACATACTTGAATAAGATGGATCACTCACCTTTCCCTCTTGTATCTTTTACTTTGTGGCAGTTTTTTTTGGTTGCTGCATTGCAACATACCTGCTTTAAGTCCAGCTAAAGTAGAAAGTACAAAACCATGTCAACTAGAATAAGAAATTTAAGCATTTCTGTGAAAATTATTCACATCATATGATAGATAGTGGTCAGCTGACTGGTTAGTCATGGGAGGACAATCTTGCAAATAATACTACTAATAATAGATCTTCATTGCCATTATAAGGTCAAATACGAAACCAGCTCACAATACACAGCTAACCAATTTAGTTTGACATTGAGTAATTAGTTAGCTGGATGGTTTTTGTGAACACTGGCAGTGGAGCTCGTTCCCCACAAGGCTCTTACCCACAGCAAAGTCTTCAGGCACTTATTATGTGCTGTTAATTGTTTATTGTATTTGAATCAGACTGTCTAGTGTTTTGTTTAGAATGATTTCTTGGGGCTCTGACGCTGCATTCATACCAAAAAACAAAGAAGCAGTCTGGACCTGGTCACACATTTTCTGAAAGATCCATTTGTGTGTTCCAGCTTAACAATCCCAAACAAACAAAAAGCATACATGGCCTATAGACTGGGCTGTAATGTTAACACACATTCCAACTGTTTGACAAAATGAAATATTAAAATTCAGTTCTTCAAGACACCTTTTTATTTTCCATATATCCAATTTCACCACAAACTCACAATCAGGGCTCAGATGATGTCCATGAGGACAGACTAGACTGAACCGTCCTTTCTAAATAGACAGCTCCCCATTTTGATTAAATTCAAGCTCATACTCACTGTCAATACACATGCATCACGTAATGTCTGTGTGGCTGGTGCGTGTGCATGTCTGTGTGCGTGCATGGAGGTGGTTTTCAGTCACTTCCTTTTGTAAAAATGAACCAAGGACAACACGCTCTCAATATGCCTGCTTTTACTTTGCAGTGCAGCCGCAGAAAGGTCGATGAAGAATGTGTTGGTGACACGTTTTCTGTGAGCAAGATGGAGGCAGAACAGAACAGAGACAATTGCAACAGTGGAATACATGTATTGTTGGCACTGTTTTCACATAAGGCTATGAAATTGATATGTCAGAGGTTTATGTTACAACAGACTTCTTAATGTCACATCATCCCCACAGCTTTCCCTACAATTTCCCTACATATCCCACAATGTGGTTAAATCTAACAGTTTGTGGAAGATTAGTAAAACATTGAACAAAGACTGCTGTTTTGGCCTTTCATGGGTTTAGTGGAGCTGCTGTGTACATTTCATTCTACTGTGGGATATGTCTCGCAGACAGCTTGCCATTGTGGCAGTTATCCTAGCAGCACCCTCGATGGTGCACAGGCACACTGCCTGGGATTTTCTAAGGCTAAATATCTCCCCGGAGAAGAACTTTGCCAAATGGTTATCTGATGAAAGCTTTGCCTGAATAACCATTACTCACATCAACAAAAATCCAAGTCCACTGTGCAAATCGTGGCAATTGTCAGTAGTACTGATGGTCAGTACTTCTGTCAATACTTTGTTAGATGAACAGAAAACACCTGCACATCTTCACGTATACACCCGCATGTTCCCTGTTGTTATCTCTGTGCGATGAGAAGATATCTCTTCACAGGCTCATACAACAACAATTACAGTTTTCACATAATGTACTATTGGGTCTTTACTTTTCAAATCATTGTTTTGTTTTTCCTTCCTGAGCTGTACAGTGACACTGCAGGGAAAGTATGTCAGCAAGCCGTCCCATGGCGAGACATACCGCACGTGTGCTTCCTTAACAAATAGTACAGTGTGTATGTGTGTGTGTGTGTGTGTGTGTGGGGGGCCCACTCTGTTGTATGTCTCTGTTCTTCCGCCGTACATTACATACTTAAAGTACAGAGAAGTGTTTTCTTTTGCCTTACAGCCTGTTTCTGAACACATTCAACGTGGAAAAACTGAAAGGCTGCATATCCTGTGCATTTCTAATTCTTCACATGGAACTGAGTTCAAATGTATTTAAGGTGAAACCGAAGGAGCCAAGCAAGAACACCATGCCCCTCACTCAAGGCCACTTTTTCCATGCAATATCAACAAAAAGCACATCTCTCACATCATCCTCTCTTTGATTTGCTTTGCATTTCTACATCATTTGATCTCATGTGAGGAAACGGGGACACATGAATAAGACTAGAACAAAATGTTCTAGACACTCAGAGTTGAAATTAGGTCATGAAGTTTTCAGGGAAAGCATTTGGTTCCTCCTACTGGCCACGATATGTAGTGTAAGTGGATGTTGATATATTCATATTCTCAACAAATTAACTCTTTCGATGTACATAGAAAGAAAATTTGAGCTGTGTAACCATGAAACAATAATTTGAAAGAAACAGTAGAGTTAAGAAACCTTTGACATGTGACTGAGTTCCTATGTGTTTGTGTGTATGTGAACAACTTATCTCACTGATAACAGAATGGTTATCTTTCATTTTCAGCAGAAAAGACACAGTGTACTGTATACTACCTTTGTCCCAGAAACACATTTCTGAAAAAAAACACAACACAGAATGATTATGAACTATCAACTAGTGACGGTAAGCAGCACATTGGACGAGTGCTTGCATTATACACATAAAACAAGGTATGGACTCATAACTTATGTAACACATGAAACATTGTGATGCATACATACATTTGATGTAAGAAAAAAAAAAATTAATACAATGGATTTCATCAGCGTTTTGAATTTGCATTTGATTTCTGGATCTAACTAAAATAGTTCAATGCCTTTTTTATCCCCCAAATAATGTTCAACGTCAGTGATTCAAGTGACTTACATTTACATGGAATGTGAAATCCTCGACTTGAATGACATGTGGACACATGTGCATCCTGCCCTCAGCAGCTGTGCAGACATCTGGTCTTTATGTGTGCGGTTGATCTATTGCATGAATGTCTGACATTGAGAGATGGTGCATGCTGGACCTTCTGTTTCTGATTCTCCAGTTTACTTTTATCTGATTTATTTCACAAGTGTTATGTCCTTCTAATGTCTCAAAATGGCTTGATTATTTTTTTTTATTTCAAAGGCTGGGAGAAGGGGCGTTTAGTAACATGGTTGTTCTGTATGCGCACTTCTATGCTTCCATAATTCATTGGCCTTGTAACATAAGGGAATTCATAGCCTCATAGAATTCATCATAGAATTCATTGCCTCATTGACACTTTCTACAAACTGCAGCCTAAAAAAATCAAATCATCACTAACAGATTTGAGTCTGCTGGAGCCCTGATTACATACTTACCCTGCAGAATACATGTCATGTTGACTTATAGCACCAAATGTCATTCACTGACTGTTTTATTCCCACTCTAAAGTACTCTTAAAGCAGGAAAGGATAGTGTCATCCTTTCACCGTGTGTGACAAATCACTGGGATATATGTTTACCACTCAGCTGTCGAGGAAACATATCAGGTAAATTAAGTCTGATATTGATTTCTGCATTACAGAATCATGAGTATTTCAACACATCAATCAGAAACTGGAAGTCCCTCGAGGATGAATCTGTTATCTTGATTCCTGACATTAGAAGCATTTGGGGTCAAATGAAAGTTATGGATATATCAAACACTACGCATGAACAGAACAAACGCTAGCGTTGGAACAGCTACAAAGTCATCCCACTGTACATTTGTCCACATCAAATAAAAGTCCCTTGAGAGACCCTGTAATTCATGTCTGGCTTCCCATGGGTCCCATGGTCTTTGAACAAACATTACTGCTTAGGAGTGTTTTTTTTTTCTTCTGTTGTCTGTATGGTCATGTATTTGTGTACTGATGAAGACAGATGAAGAGAACATACTCACTGAGGTTTGTTCAAATGCCATATCCATTATCCTTTGGAATTCAGATAAAAAATGTTTAAAATGCTGGAATCATCTGTTAAAAATAAAGGAATTTACTCTCATGGTTTTAATATGAGGACCTTAATGTTCTGCTCAGCTGAGCGAACTCGTGTGAGAGCTTCGTGCAGTGCTTCAGTATTCACACAGGCTCACCCTAAATGGCTGAAATATAACTTTAATTGCTTTAAAAAATAAAAGTAATAAACAGTACATACATTTTCTGCATGCAAAATGATTTCTGCACCTTCGTCTGATGGCAAAATCTTTTATTGTTTGGTTCTACAATGTCTGAAAACTGCATACTGCTGAAGACGAGATTTTAACAGATAACAACCACTTGTCTCTTGTATCCCCCTACCCAATGTTCATTACCTTCTAGCAAGGACAGGCCGTGAGTGGTTGTGAATGAAACGTTGTGCTTTTGTGGAGACAAACAGGAAGAATGCAGAGGCAGAGATTCCTGGTCTCTGCATGTCAACACTTTATATTAGGCCAGTTCATGGAACAGACGTGGAGATTCTGAAAGGGGTTAACAAGGGGAGTAATTAGGGTATAAAACTGTCCACCAATGCTTAGTCTATTTCCACTGACTGTTCTATCTCTATCCCTCCACCACCTCTCTTCCATTAACTCCACTTCCTCCCTCTGTGGGTCCTTTGTTGGTTCTGTGCTCGGCTCTAATCTAGCGTGCCATCCCCTTCCTAATACTGGGACTCATTACAGGACTGATTATCTCACTGTTCACTTTCTGATTTTAGAGGGTTGTCTGTGATGGAGCTGGTTTTTAAGCTATCTGGGTATGCAGCACTTGCTTTGACAAACTGTATCCATGAGTTTCTGCACAGATCTTCTCTTTACATGTGTCAAATGGTTAAAATGTGAGGAAAGAGCACACAGAGCATCCTTCCTTCTGCTTCAATGTGATTTTAGGGATTTGCAATTTAAACAAAACAGAAAGTAGACTTCACGGCTGTTCCATGTGAACATTGTGAACTGTATCCTAAGACATTCAGATCAGGCAGTGACCACTGAGTGTGTCCATGAATAGGAATGTGAGTAATCATTTGCTCTTTAATATACGGGACATGTACAGCAAGTCCAAGCACCCGCTTTACAAACTGAAGCAGGACTTTGATCACGACCCTCTGATACTCGAAAAAGTACAAAAATACAATGCAATATTCAAATGAAAAAAGGAAGATGTCGATCATCTCCTGTGAGTGTGGGTTTATGGTTCTTTCTAGCTGCCACATGGTGGCAGTACAGAGCAGGCTTGTCTCCAGGATTATTCCTGCAGTCACTAGAGGTGTGTTCGCCTCCGCAGCACCAAACTGAAAGTGTGATTGCTAATTGTGAGCACTGTCAACAGATCAGAGGAAAATGACCACAGCTGGAATAATTGCTCCTGCTGTTACATTGTGATTGAAAAGTAATTTTAATTGCAATTGCTATATTAGTAAAATTACTTCTTTACATTAGAATTGCATTTGAAGTCAAAGAGCAGAAAACACACATGACCTTGAATATTGTATACTTTCCATTCCATATTTTGCCTTAGAACAAAACATACATGCAGCAGCTCTATACGCCATTCTAGAGGCTCTTTGTCTCACACTGAAGGAGGTTGAAAGTGGATTCTTGCTGTGACCATTGTGTGGAAAAGCTATTACAGTGCAACGATACAACAATAAGGCTATGTATCCAGCTCTGTTGTTGGGCCGCAATAGTTCGTTATCCTGCCGCAGATAGACAAAGGGATGAGCGTGGGAGGATGTTGAATGACCTATTAAAAGCAAGTTGTTGCTCTGTG
The DNA here is from genome assembly GCA_901007665.1 of Aeoliscus strigatus. Classification (NCBI taxonomy): domain Eukaryota; kingdom Metazoa; phylum Chordata; class Actinopteri; order Syngnathiformes; family Centriscidae; genus Aeoliscus; species Aeoliscus strigatus. Next base: position 140,789 of record CAAKHB010002136.1, on the reverse strand, counting down.
AGTGAGAGTGACCTAACACAAAATGTGTATTCATGCTCAAAGATTTCGTATGCAAACTGCCTTTTCCTTAATCAATCATTCACTTAGATAATTCCTCCTTTGGCACTGATTGTCTGTGAGCTGGACGCTGATCAATTGGTGATTCCCTTACACACATACACAAGTGGACAGGAGTCTTCAGTCAGGCCAACAACTCAAAGGCACTAATTCAACAACTGCTCAGCTTATTTGTATCCCAAGCGGCTGTAAGTAAAGATCCACAGTGACCACACAAAGCCTTGACAAGGTGATTAATGTCCCCTATACATAGGACTGGAGTTGTGGGGGAAGCGTTGTGGATCGATAGAAATTTTCTTGATAGGCCCCGCCAAATAAAGATGGCATTTGCTTACTTTAGGAGATCTTTTCATTTGTCACACCAAGTTAAAGTGCAATTTATCCAAAGGCACACCTCTGAATGGGAAAGGGAAAGACAAAGATTTAAGATGGCAAAAGGGAATCAAGAAGGATGGAAAGAAAGACATTGAAAGCAACATGTTCTTACCCCTCAGCATCAAAAACCAAACATTTACCAATGAGTAAAACAAAAGGTTTCTATTAAAGGTTTCGTTACATTACATATATTACATTTTGAGGTTAGCCATCATTTCCCCTGTCGCGCACACGCATGCACTCACACAGTACAAAGGCAGCAACAGACAAAACTACACACCCACATGCACACTCTTTAGTCTGTATTTAGAAGAAAGGCCTTGGTATTTGAACAGCTTTGGTATCAAGTTTGAGCTGAATAAAAGCGCAGACCTCCCTTTGAGGCAGTGCTTGTCATACAGGGAACATAGAGCCATCAAGCCAGGCAGCCAGAAGCATTGTGGAAAAATTACACATGGGGGCTTGTGATTTGGTCGTGGTTTAACAAGGGAGAAAAGGGATGGGATGGGAGGGGAGGATACAGAATTTGGATTTTCAGTGCTCCATGAAAAGGACTGAGAGATTCACACAGGAGGCTTCTCTCTCTGTCTGCAAACAATTTGTAGGTCACACTGAAGATAATGACCCCTCCCCATTTCATCCCTGGTGCTCATGCAGTCCTCATATCTCAACACTTTTGCCCTTTCTTTCACACCATCAAATGCTTTGCTGTCTTGGCACAGGTTGGGAGCCTACGCATGCTGCCATGCTTTGATTTGAGGAGCTCGCCGCTGAGGACATGCACGAAGGAGGAGGGATCAATAGGCGAGGATCGTACATGTAAAGCTGAGGTGACAGGCAAACGCTTTGAGAGGGGGGGAGCATGACCTTTGGAGAACAATTTAAAACATCTCTCTGACAGGCTGAGTTAACATTGGCACCATGCTGTGTTTGCACTTGCTGATCATTTATTTTCCTGGACAGTAGCAATTGCGAGTGTTGAGGGGAAGAGGTGCTGGAATTGGAATGGATGTGAGGATAACAGAAAGATGGGGTGATGGTAGGGGGGGATACAGAGAGCAGCATTCATTTAAGAATGTTGTGCCAGCAGATGTACTCGTTTTGTTGTGCTTTTTACTCTTCAGCTCTTTCGCTCCCTCCTCTCCCTCCTCAGCAAGTTTTATCAGCTGTGCAGTGTATTTTAGAAGCAGCTTGCTGGAATGTTTGAGGACGAACATTGCGCCAACACACGTTATACAAGAAGGGTTTGCCGAGGCTCATTAACATGCTATGTAAGAAAATGCGTTGAGTCTGTTCAGTTAGAATGAAGCACTGACAAAACCCATTGATATTTTTCTGCTTTAATTGGTGCTTCTCCGTGTACTGTTCCTTCTCATTTCCTCCACACCATGGCCAGTGACTCTGGCTTTACAACTATTCAGCCAGATAGGATGTTTGATCAAAATTGACTAATGTTTTAAATTTTGCCAAGAGCATTGATGTAAACATACATTTTACTGAGAAATGCTGTACATTTCATCCTGCTTAAAAGAACGTCTCCATGCAATATGCTTCTCAGTCAGTATTTTCTGTTTGAGCAGATTGTGTTGTATGGGGCCCCAAGCTCTGCTTCTCTATATGCTGTCCTTCCCTCTCTGTACAGCAGGGGGCAGTGTTAAATGAGATATCACTTCTGCTGCTGGCTATTTGTCTTCTAAGACCGATGGTGCTGGTGCAGTCTTGTCTTGGACGGGGAAAGAGGGGGAGTGAAAGGAGGAGACCAAGAACCGCTGTGGTTGTGGGGTAGGGTGGGGGGCTGACTGCATTGCACAACACCACAATATATCACGAGCGGACGGAGCGGAGAGCAGTGGATTTGTGTCTGCAGCCCTCTTCCCTTGTTTTACATCTCAATTGGGCTCGGACTCCCTCCACCATACACGTATAATTACAACTGACACTGTTGCGTTCTCCAGACACAAGTTCGGGCCTCGCCTGGGTGATTAGTGAGGTTTGTGTCTCCGGGGCACACGCAAATACAAAAACTATGGGCCATCCTTATGGTTGGCATAAATTTGTTTTGTTGCTCCCACTCCCCATTAATGTGAACTTACTTTTATTAACAGCTCTCAAGGACAAAAGGGGATTTGTTTGCAAGTCTCATTTTTATTCTCTATGCCAAGTGCTGAGCATATCATTAGAATATTTCAAGGAGGATTTGCTGTCGACATTTCCTTGTTCCGGCATTTTTGGGGGATTGAAAACAAGACTATATCCCTATAATTGCAAATCATTTGAGCTCTCATTCAGCTGGGACTAAAGGGAAATGATAACAGGCATATTCCCACCACCAGCAGGGTTTACGCTTAAGTTTATAACAAACCCTTAATGGCAAAGATTAGATCTTCTAGGAAAATTAACATTCATTGCTGTGCAGCTGAACATTAAATCAATTTCCCCACTTCTGTCACATTGTGTTATCAGGCGTTCTAGCCCAGTGTGTTCAACAACTGAATTTACAGAGTCACTGCAGGTCCTATTGTAGCCCGTTAGGAGATGCTTAAATCTTAAGAGCATCCGATGACGTCTGCAAACAAAACAGAAAACTAAGCAATTTAGCCTTTAATTTTGATCTACTCTTGGAAAATATTTTCTATTTTAATCAATTCCTATTCATCTACCAATGATTTCCTTATTACCAATTAATGAGAAACTGTTTGTAACACAGCAGTTGCTCTGACCAACATATAAGCAGCAAAAATATACTTTCCTCTGGTTCTGCTCTCGGGTTTAGTCCACAAAACCAGTGACACATTCGGTGACATAAACAGTCTGATTCAACTGACCCCTTGGGAGGCTGTACATTCCCTCTTCCTCCCATGAGCCCTCCATTTAGCCTCTACCACAAAAAGCCATCCTGTTATTTGATGTTCCACGAAAAGCAATTAGCTGGTCGCATTTCCGCATGTAAATGAAACGACTTGTTTCCATGGAACCTACAGAACCTCAAAGACATATTCCTGCTGCTGGCGTGTGCGGCGTGAGGTCTGCCAGCATTAACATTTGATAAGAAGGGTCGTTTACAACTCCCAGCTGCTTGCCAGCACCAGACAGTGACCTTTCAAACAACAGTAAATTTTACAGACCTTTAAAAAAAATGCACATCCTTGCCGGGCCTACACTTATCATCTGTAATGATTTCTCTCCTATGACTATGAAACATAGCTGTTCTTTCTACTTTTACACTCCCTAACACATGCAAAGCTATTCCTCCGTTCCATTTTCTCGATATTTACCCCCAACACACACACAACCACCCACCCACAAACAGTGACATATTTTCATTTTCAGTCAGGAGTTATTTAGTAAATTCCTCTAAAGTTTAGAGGAATGGAATGTTTAGAGTCTAAACAGTCCATCATTGGGTCACATGAACTGATCGCAAAATGTGATGATGCGAACAAGAAGTAGATATCTGATGGAAGTTGAGGTTCATGAGCTGATTCTGTGTGATTAATACAGTCAGCCCAGCACAAATCGAGAGGATACAGAAACCTTGAGAGGCAGAGAACTTTGATTGGGATTGGCTATTACAATAGCTGTAAGGAGTTGTATGTGTCGTTCAGGCTTTTCTGTAGCCACGGCAACAACTTTTTTGTGCGTTTTGTGTAAAGATACTCTTGCTTTTATCCCATGATTTATAATACACTGATCACAACATCACCATATGGCGTGTGTGTGTGCGTGTCAGATTCTTGAACTGAAGAAGCTGTGTATTAAAAATAAGCCTTCATGGGTTTTTCATAAACACTCTGTCTTTCTGAATCTAAACACATATTGGAAAGGAGTAGATGATGAAAGTGACTCATAAAGATTGTAATCCCACCTGGAGGACACATGCCTACCTAATAATTCTTAATCTACGTGATCATCAACATCAGAAAAAAATATAATTGTGAGCATTAGCCATTCATCAGTAAAATCTCAATTCGCTGAATGAGATCCCCTTGTCATTTACTTACTCTCAGTCAAAGAAAACATCTGCTGCATCTGCTTGTAGGGTGCAAATGTTATTTTAGGCTATTTATCCTCTGAAACAGATTTGCTGCTCAGTAGGCAAGGAGTTGCATTTGTCTTGTGTGGGGTCAAAAACGTGGCATTTATGGAATTAAATTATAGACGTGCATGTTGCTGGTACTTCAAACATTTAACTGTAAGTGGAATTGGAAGTTTTCCATGCTTTGTCATTGTTTTCCAATGCTTTGAATAAAATATACTTGCACCAACCTTTCTGAATTTGTTTTCAAAACGCGTTCCTAAACAGAATGGGAAGCAATAGTTGACTGACACGGAACCAATAAAGCTTCACCTTTAAAACACATTTAGCTGTATGTTTCTTCTACAGTGTAAATGGTGTGAAGTGTTCCTGACAACTCTGAAAGAAGTGTAGCACTGAATGAAAATGAACATTAACTAAGGTCTTAGGTCTGTTGTTGCATGACACTTTCACACTGCATTGGTAAACAAAAGAACGTTGTCAAGGCTGCTTGATTGTCACCTACCAACACATGTACAGCACCACCGAACTGTACTG